>APFE031657634.1:98263-112719 GCA_000404065.3 Pinus taeda | reverse complement strand
TACTTGAAGTTTGATATCTTGCGGAATAAGACAATTAACTTTCTGTAGCTGAATAGGTGATTATGTGTGCATGCAAGTTATGTATATTTGTTGTTTAACACTTTATATTAGTTTTGTTTAGCATATCATCTTCATCAAATAAAGACATCAACATGATAAAGCAGTTCACCCCTTCTGGGCTACATCTGCTGGACCAAACCTCTCCAACTAGGCTTGTCCTCTTGTATTAAAAATGCTACAAAGGCTAATAAAAGAATATGAGTGTCTCAAGAGACATATCTGACTGTAAATACAGAATCAGAAGATAGGAATTAGCTAAACATGCTCTTTCCCAAGCACTAAAACTGTGAAATTGAGCCTTATACAGTACTTTCCGCAGTTGGCCCTTGTGGCCCTTTAGACTTGCATGGAGAATTTTGAGGTGAAGATGACCTCAATTGGTTCTAAAACCTCTGCCATTAGACTCAGAAGGTCGAAAATAGCAGACATAGGCTTTTGAATCACCAAAAATGGATGAACACAGCCCCAAACAGCTTAAGCACTAAAATGGCCCTAGTGGCCCTAAAAGCTTCCCTTAAGCTAAACAGTGACAAGAATGCCTCAACAGGAAAAACAAGCTGTAGAAATGGACTCAAAAGGATGAAAACCTTCATGAATGACCTTCGTACCACATTCACTGGCTGCACAATTCCCAAGGCAGCTCCCAAACTGATTTGGCCCTGGTGGCTCCTAGAACTTCCACGAAGCTAAAACACCTGCAAACGACCTCAGATGGATGTGAAACCTGTGCCAATGGATTCAGAAGGTCGAAGAGACCCAAAATCAAAAAAAAAAATCATTCAAAACGGCCTTTCCTAGCCAAAGTTATGGCCATTTAATCCCAACTGCCAGTTTCCCTTGAAAAACTCCAGCTAACTGTAGTGGAGGTCCAGATAAGTCCGCCTAATATGGCGGGACCGCCAAAATTTGGTGCTCCGCCAAATCCGCTGCTAACTGCCCGGCGGTTCTGGGTAGTGGTCATATGGAGGCGGTCATGTGAACGGGGCTTGCCCTTGGGGGCTGGCCCGCTTTGGTTTACGGCCGAAACAAATTTAAACTTTATAAAATGTTCCCACCATCCTTATAGCAGATACGCCCCATGTAGTGGGTTGGTAAGGTATTACACTTACCCACTGGTGGTCGCAGGTTCAAACCACAAGTCGACCAAACCATGAAAATTTTAACGTATACCCAAACCTTGCTTGCTGACGTCATCATGATGTCACCCTGGGCCACGTGGCGGCCTCCGGGCCTGCCACATGGCAAATTCTGATTGGCTGTTCAGAAGGAATATTCCTTGGAATATTTTAAAGAATATTCTACAGAATATTCTCGGAATATTTTTTTTATTTTTTTGAAAATTCAAAAATCAAGGGTCGTTGGGCAATTTTGTTTTTGCCATAACTTTCACATACGGCGACCATTTTTCGAACCGTTTGCGGCGCCAGAATCAAGAGGACGAGCTCTATCTGGTAAATCAAGTTCGAGCCAATTTTGAGCACTTTCAATTTCGACCATTTTACGACACTTAGTCCTGAGCTCCTCATCACCAGAGGGAGATTACGGTTCTTTGTATTAGTGGAAGTCACCCCCCAATTGTTCCAAGCCTCCATGATATTACGCCCATCCCATTGTTGTGTTATTTCCAAGGACGAGAGAGCTTGATCCCAGATGTGTTAGATGATTGCGCAAAACAGGAATAGATGTTCATTCGATTCCTCAGCCTATTGACAGAGGATGCACCAGGTTGAACCAAAATGAGCTCTCTTCATCAAGTTTATGCCAGCAGGTGTTTTGTTCATAATGACATCCCACATAGAGAGACAAACTCGCGGGAGCACCTTAAGCTATATGTAGTGGCCATTAATATGGAAAAATCGTAATTTTCTATTAATATGGAAAAATCGTAATTTTCTATTAATATGGAAAATTACATGTTGTAAATGTCAGTGGCATATGCTATATGTAGTGGCCATAGCCTTCAAAGTATATAGGTATGTACATAATTACCCGCTAAGGGTATAGAGTATAGTGGCATAAATGCTTATACAAAAATACAAAATATTATATAGCATGGATAGCTGATATGTACTATTCAAAAAATGACTTTAAAATTAGGGCCTATCGACCCTCTATTGTAGCTTATCGATGTAGGGCCTGTGATAATACTGAAATAACTCTACCTCCCTCTATTCTTGTATCAACCATTGACCTCTAGGTTGGTTGGTGGCCTCCTTGGAAAGTTGATTTGCAATTTAGTTACGCTCACTATAAATGTTGAGACAAGAAATATATTCAAAATGTGTTTTTAATTGCAATGCATCATCTAAAATGTTCCTAAGAGAATGTATATGACATGCAGATGTGAAATTGAACCAATTTATGATGATCTTGGATTCCCTGAAGATCTAAAGTTGTCTACAGTCTTGTGCCAAGGAAAAATATAATAAGTGTCTGAGCGAGATGAGTTCTGTGAAGTTGTTTGTGCCAACACCCAACCCCATGTGAATACAGAAAGAATGGTAGTTTGATAAATGAAATAATATGCCCCCCCACATCCCTGGTATTGTGGAGGACCATCAAAATAGGCCCAAGGTTGATTATGGTTGATGACTTCAAGGGTTATAGTATGGAAAGGTGGGGGGTTGTCATCATCAGGAAGCTCATATAGTTATTTATGATCCGAGCAATAACTAAAGGCCATAGAATATGTAAGTCATTAAAGATGATGTGGTTCCAGCTTAACCAAATATTCCAACATATAACCAGAGGGAGATTGCGGTTCTTTGTATTAGTGGAAGTCGCCTCACAATTGTTCCAAGACTCTATGATATTACACCCATCCCATTACTCTATTATTTCCAGGGAGGAGAGAGTTTGATCTCGGATCTGTTAGACGGTTGTGTAAAACAGGAATAGATGCTCATTTGATTCCTCAACCTATTGACAGAGGACGCACCAGGTCAGACTAGAATGAGCTCTCTTCATCAAGTTTATGCCAATAGGTGTTTTGTTCATAATGACATTCCACATAAAGAGACGGGTTCGTGGGAGTGCCTTAAGCTTCCAAAGGGATCTCCACCACCCTTCCAGAATAGGTGGTTTGTGTGCAGCATGAATGATGGAGTTTCCTTCCTTAAGGGAGTATACACTATGAGCTGCAAGTGCCCATATGAGCTCATCTTCATCAATGGTTATGAGGACATGTGATTTAGTCAATGCATTAATGTAACCCTTCCATTCCTGAGTTCACTAATCTGGGACATCAAGTGTGTCAGCTGATTTCCAGGCCTGCATGAAAATAGGGGAATTCTCTAGATACCCAATTTGTGCTATCGAGATAATACCCTGTTGTAGCGGTGACAAACACCCTCCGAAATTTTTCCTTAGCTTCATTTTGGAGCCTCCTTACCAACCATCCTCAGCAGCATGTCTTGCACTGTCAAGCATACAGGCTTCAGTTGTTTCTCAGTGTCTTGTCAACTTGTGCATGTCAATTTTATTCACTCCCCTCAC
Organism: Pinus taeda; assembly: GCA_000404065.3. Taxonomy (NCBI): domain Eukaryota; kingdom Viridiplantae; phylum Streptophyta; class Pinopsida; order Pinales; family Pinaceae; genus Pinus; species Pinus taeda. The sequence goes on along the minus strand of APFE031657634.1, from coordinate 109,164 downwards.
ATGCTATCTTTTCAGACTTAGACCATGTGCTGAACAATCAACTCCCCCAAAAAATTGCACAATTCTGGAGGGGAACCAACCTTCCCTCCATAAATTGCGCAAATTAGTTGGCCAACCTCCTGAGCTCAAGAATTGTGAAAATCAGGCTATCAGGCTTCCCTCATAAAATTGCACAATTCTAGAGGGGAACCAACCTTCCCTCCAGAAATTATGCAAATCGGCGTGACAACCTGTTGGGCTCCAAAATTGCGTAGAGCATTCAGCGATCTTTCTCCAAAAAACTATGTAATCTGAGCCAACACTGCTGCTTATCCCAGAAAGTACACAATTCTGGAAGTCAGTCACCTACTGACCCCAAAAATTATGCAATCTCTCTGGGACATCTAACCCAACTCAGCCCAAGAACTGTGAAAATTTTCATTCCAAACTCGCAGACTAATGCATGTGCCTTCAAGTTGACCAGTTCCCTCTAGGTCTGAGCAAAACTGATTTGCATGCATGGACTACTTTTCCTAAAGGAACATGCAAAAGCATCCCTAGATTTAGGGATCTATATTTAGTAGTTAAAAACTACATGTAAGGCTCATTTTAGAAACCAACTCTACTCTGCCATAAGAAATTTATTGCGTAAGCGAAAGATACTTTAATCCGTTATGCATGATAGATGACTTCATTTATAGGATTTTAAAAAAATAACATAATATAATTTCACTCACGATATTTAATTCGTTTAAAAATTTAAGGATGAATTAAGATAAGTTAGTTAAAATTTTAAAAACAATATAAGATTATTTTATTTCTTTAGAGTTAGAAAAGACACATATTTAGAAAGGATTGTAAAAGACACAAATTTAGAAAAGATTGTAAATTTAGAAAGGATTGTAAAGATAAAAATAAAATACATTTCACTGAGCTTTCGAGTGTTTGTAATGAGGATATGAGTTTAATGAGTTGTTTGCAATGAGAATATATCTTATTAAAATGATTTTATTGCTAGTAACATTGAGTTTAATTAGTTGTTTTTACGTTATATTACTGGTAACATTAAGTTTAATGAGTTGGTTTTAGAGTTCAGTAGGTTAGAATATCTTTCAAAAATTTTAAATAAATAAAATAATTATAATTTATTTTAAATAATAATAATAATAAAATTATCTAAAGTTAATATGAAGAGAGATTAAATAGAGTTTTTATATTTTATATAAAATAAATTAATTTATGTAACGATTAAATGTAAAATTAATCAGATGCTATTTAGATATTTAGGTTCAAAGGTTATTATATTTTAATGAAACATATATTTTATATAATTCAATTCCAAATTAAAAAAAATAAATGATTAATTATTTAAATATTTAATAAAATAATATATAATATATATTTAAAAAATAAGTTATAACTTTCGTTAAATTGTATTAAAAAAGTATTATATAAATTTTGAAACTCAAAACCAATTTTATATTTCAAAAACATTTTAAAATAATAAAGTACTCATATAAATATAAAAATTAAAATTTAAAATCTAAAAATAAAATAAATTTATTTATAAACAATTTATTAATTTTAGTAAAAAAAAAATATATTAAAAAAATACTTTAATTCGTTTTTATTCATAAAAAATATTTATAGGAAAAATAAATTAAAAAATGGCATATCATTATCTTATTATTGAGCCCAGAGGCTCATTCTATAGTCGAGTATGAGTATGAGGAGATGTGTAAGTTGTGAATCATATGTTTAAATCTTATACTTTTAAAAAATGAGTCTCATTGAGCAGAAAGGCTCATTCTAGAGCCAAGTATGACTATGAGGAGATGTGTAAGTTGTGAATCATATGTTTAAATCTTATACTTTTCAAAAATATTTCATCTAGAGATTCAAATAAATTTATTTATTTATTTATTACTAGGGAAAAATGTAATTTTCTATTGATATGGAAAATTACATGTTGTAAATGCTAGTGGCATATGCTATATGTAGCGGCCATAGACTTCAAACTATATAGGTATCTACATAATTACCCCCTAAGGGTATACAGTCTAGTTCTGTAAACGTTTATACAAAAATACAAAATATTATATAGCATGGATAGCTGATATGTACTATTCAAAAAATAACTTTAAAATTAGGGCCTATCGGCCCTCTACTGTAATTGATCGATGTAGGGCCTGTGATAATATTGAAATAACTCCACCTCCCTCTATTCTTGTATCAACCATTGACCTCTAGGTTGGTTCGTGGCCTCCTTGGAAAGAGTATTTGCAATCTGGTTGTGCTCCCTGTAAATGTGGAGACAAGAAATATATTCAAAATATGTTTTTAATTGCAAGGCATCATCTAAAATGTTCCTAAGAGAATGTACATGACATGTAGATGTGAAATTGAACCAATTTATGATGATTTTGGAGTCCCTGAAGATCTAAAGTTGTCTACAATCTTGTGTCAAGGAAAAATATAATAAGTGTCAGAGCGAGATGAGTTCTGCGAAGTTGTTTGTGCTAGCACCCAACCCCATGCGAATACGGAAAGAATGGTAGTCTAATAAATGAAATAATATGCCCCTCTCCCTGCCCTCACAACCCTGCCATTGTGCAGAACCATCAAAATAGGCCCAAGGTTGACTATGGTTGATGAATTTAGGTGTTATAGACCGGAGAGGTGAGGGGTTATCATCATCAAGTAGCTCATTATAGTTATTGATGATCTGACCAATAACTAAAGGCCACTAAATATGTAATTCATTGAAGATGATGTAGTTTCGGCTTAACCAAATATTCCAACATATAACCAGAGGGAGATTACAGTTCTTTGTACTATCGAAAGTCGCCCCCAGTTGTTCCAAGCCTCCATGATATTATGCCCATTCCATTGTTGTGTTATTTCCAGGGAGGAGAGAGCTCGATCCCAGATTTGTCAGACAGTTGTGCAAAACAGGAATAGATGCTTATTTGATTCCTCAACCTGTTGACAGAGGACACACTAGGTCAAACTAAAATGGGCTCTCTTCATCAAGTTTATGCCAGTAGGTGTTTTTTTCATAATGACATTCCACATAGAGAGACGGGTTCGTGAGACCACCTTAAGCTTCTAAAGGGATCTCCACCACCCTTCCAAAACAGATGGTTTGTGTGCATCATGAATGATGGGGTATCCTTCCTTAGGGGAGTCTACACTGTGAGCTACAGGTGCCCATATGAGCTCATCTTCATCAATGGTTATGCGGACATGCGATTCAGTCAATGCATTAATGTAACCCCTCCATTCCTAAGTCCACTGATTTGGGATATCAAGTGTGTCGGTTTATTTTCAAGCCTGCATGAAAATAGTGGAATTCTCCAGATACACAATTTGTGCTATCGAGGTAATACCCTGTTGTAGTGGCTACAAACACCCTCCAAAATTTTGCCTTCGCTTCGTTTTGGAGCCTCCCTACCAACCATCCTCAGCAACATGCCTTGCACCGTCAAGCATATAGGCTTCAGCCTATGCATGTTAGTTTGATTCACTCCCCTCACAGGCTGTCATTTCGGACTTACACCATGTGTTGAACAATCAGCTCCCCCAAAGAATTGCACAATTCTAGAGGGGAACTAACCTTCCCTCCATAAATTGTGTGAATCAGTTGGCCAACCTGCTAAGCTCAGGAATTGAGAAAATGGTTCTTTCAGGATTCCCTCATAAAATTGCGCAATTCTGGAGAGGAATCAACCTTCCCTCTAGAAATTATACAAATGAGTCTGGAAACTTGTTGGGCTCCACAATTATGGGAGGCAGCCACCTACTAACCCCAAAAATTGTGCAATCTCTCTGGGATAGCTAGCCCAGCTTAGCCCAGGAACTGTGCAAATTTTCATCCCAGGCTCGTAGACCGATGCATGTGCCTTCATGTTGACCGATTCCCTCTAGGACCGAGAAAAACTAATTTGGATGCATTGTCTGATTTTCCCAAGGAAACATGCAAAGGCATCCATAGATTTAGGGATCTATATTTAGTAGCTAGAGGTTACATGTAAGGCTCATTTTAGAAACCTCCTGTCATGGGTCGCTTTTCCTAGATTTGTGGCATGCGCGTCATAACCTCAATTTTATCAAAACTAATGAATCAGAAACTATAGAGATAATTCCTCACATCAATCTTGCAGCTCTAACATCCCATATTGCATCTAGGAGTTGTCGACACATTCAACTCAGTTGTTTCGGGGTAAGCTTGCTTTGCATGTCTTGGGTTGTGTTTCTGTCGCTTTTTGTGTTTTAGCTTGTGTAAGTTTTGTCTGCTTGATTTCAGTGAGCGCTTGATGTTGTTTGACGTATGTTAGCTTGTAGAAGTATCGTTTCAGTTTTCGTTCACATCTCACTATTGTCGCATGCATGACACTATTTTTGCACCGACAGTCACCGTTGCGGCGACTCGCTTCACACACATGCATGCTTTCCTATTTTTTGAATTTTGTACTTACTATTTTCATGCATGATTATTCACTCTTGTTTACACTCGGTATCACCATGCATTCAGAATTCTCATGTTTTCAGTCATCTGTCGGCTGGTCTGGGTTGCCTTAGCCCAGACCTTGCCTTGGTCGGCTAACATTGCACATTTCTTGAAGTTAAGGCTTTGCCTTCCCTCCGAAAATTGTGCAATCCTAGTCCAGCACTAAACTCCAGGCTTGCATTGGGCAATTATGGGAGGTAGTGCCTTGCAGGACCCAGAAACTGTGCAATGTAGTTTGCTGGTTTACATGTCATTGTTGACTGAAATTGTGCATTGTGCAGTTTCAGTCCTATAGCAGGTCAATCTAGACTCTGCATTGTGCATTTCCAGTATTCAGTCAGCCTCGCGACATCCTAGACTATGCCTTGCACAGTTTTTGCAGTCAAACTCCCAACCTCCCGGTGAAAATTACACAATTTTCACAGACAGTCACACAGGTATGTTGCATGTCAGTCGTCCAGTTTGTTTTGGTTTTCAAATAATAGATTTCTTGTCATGAGTGTTCAGTGTCTCTAGGTATCCCAGGTGTTCACCTACCTCTCAACACCATAGGTACAATGGCTTCCAAGAGAGCAAAGTCGAAAACACCGTTCAGAGCACAACTAGGGGTGCAGTCAATCAAGTGTCTATGAACTTGCCTATATATGAAGACATCAAGTTGTTCATGGAAAATTTTATCAAGATGAAATGGCAATGACATCACATCGATCAACACCATCAACATCAGCAAAAGGTAGCACACCTGCATGCGGAAAATGCAAGACAAGGGTTGTTGATAGCGCAAAGGTGAAACAAAGTCACAACCTCAAGCAGATCCACTTGTGATGAAAGTGGCTTTGGAGATTGAGGCTATAAGGAAACGACGAAACAAGAGGATCACTCCAAGGAAGGGAGAGAAACAGAGAAGGGGTTGCAGGTGTTGAACCAACAACTCAAGGAAAAAAAGGAATTGCACAAAAAAGAGAAGGAGTTACAGCAGGAGGCGTAACATCCACGAATCAATGAAATTGCACCCATATAGTTTATGGATCCATACAGCAGCTGGCATAGAGTAGACAAGGTGAGTAGTGTGGTCGATCGCATGAAAAGGTGTTTAGGAGCATGGATGTCATTGTGCGCACACATGCGATCCCACCCATTTGGCACACTCACCGAGGTGAAGACAAGAAGCAAGTGTGACTGGAGCTAAACATGTATTTTGACAAATTGATGTGCATGGTCACAAGCACACACCTGGAGATTAGCACAGACATTATGCATCAGTATGTTGTTCGTCCAGTTGCACTCAAGATGATGATGTGCATGTTATCAGACGAGTTAGACATAGGAGCCATATCAGTGTATCTGGACGCAACAGAGACAAGAGTTCACTTACAGCAGGATGTCACCATTGAGCACACAGACACCATCACAGATGACAAATATTGGCATCAGTTCTCCACTGTCGACCATCGCAAGGATGTCGAAGAGTTGGTCTTACCAAAACAGTCTGAGTGTTAGTGATGTCTTGCATGGCTTGCTCAAGCCATTTTGTCTCACGTGGGAAAATGTGCAGATTGTATGTAACGTCTTGTCAAGTGGAAGTTCAAGTGTTGATATTTGAATGTAACAGCCATAGAGTAGTTGAAGAGTGAAGAGGGTAGATGAATGCTCACAAAGGGGAATGTCAAGGGCCACCCCACCCTTTCCTATAAATAGTCCCTCACAACTCATTGTAGAAGCTTTTGGTCAACCAAGCTTCCGATAGAAGTATCTTAGAGAAAGCTTGGAGAGTATGGTAACGAGACTTGGCTTCTCCACAGTGCAGAGCTAATATATCTTTTTGGAGGAGCAGGTGGAGATGACTGTAACGTTCCACTATCGGGAGTAGTGGTTGGTCATGGTTGTACTGTATGATTGGAACTTTCACTTCTTAATAAAACAGAGCCAACATGTGTCATGCATATGTTGTTATTGTATTTCAGCTTACTTGTTTACTTTAATGATATATGTATATGTTTGTTACGCATGCACGTATGGACTTTTCTTTATAAGTATGTATGAATCTTATTGAAATGTGATTTTGGTTTAACCGTCACTTTGGATTTCTAGCTTACATGCTTTCCAGTTTGTGATACATCTTTGCTCGTGTGTTCCCTTCTTAGCCACGTGCTTTCACAGGTTTCCAAGGGGCGCACTCACCTCACCCTCCATGTGTTATAATCGTTCATGCACCACTACAAGAAAAAAGGTCATTGGTGAGGGTCATGCTTGTGCGAACCTTTAAGGTCCGTCACCAATGTCGCATATGGTGATGGTCTTTAAAAAAAACGTTGTTGTAAGTGTATATAGTGATGGTCATGAATCATTTATCTGCGTGTTCCTTTCTGTGTGCTTCTACTTCTCTCCTCTACAGTGTTTGTAATGAGGATATATCTTTACTAAAATGGTTATATTACTAATAACCTTGAGTTTAATGAGTTGTTTGCAATGAGAATATATCTTATTAAAATGATTTTATTGCTAGTAACATTGAGTTTAATTAGTTGTTTTTACGTTATATTACTGGTAACATTAAGTTTAATGAATTGTTTTTATAGTTCAGTATGTTAGAATATCCTAAAAATTTTAAAATAAATAATAATAATAAATTAATTTTAAAGCTAATATGAAGGGAGATATTAAATTGAGGTTTTTTATATTTTTATTTATAAAATAAATTTATTTTATGTAATGATTTAAATGTTTAAATTTATCAAGATGCATATTTTAGATATTTAAGGTTTAAAAGGTTATTTTCTTTTAACGAAAAAAATATATTTTAGTTACTATTAATTAATTGCAATTTAAAAAATAAATGTTAATTATTCAATATAAAAAATAATATTAATATATTTAAAAATAATAAGTTTATAACTTTCGTTCATTAATGATGATTATAAGTATTTTAATATGAAATCAAAACTAATTTTTATATGTCAAAAACATTTAAAATAATTACTATTAAAGTAATTAATTAAATTTTAAAATTTAAATTAATATAAATTTATTATAAAAAAATTATAATTTATTATTAATTAAAATTACTTTAATTCGTTTTTATTCATTGAAAAATATTTATAAGAAAAATAAATTAAAAAAATAGCATATTATTATCTTATTATTGAGCCGAGAGACTCATTCTATAGTCGAGTATGAGTATGAGGAGATGTGTAAGTTGTGAATCATATGTTTAAATCTTATACTTTTAAAGAATGAGCCTTATGAGTATGAGGAGATTTGTCAGTTGTGAATCATATGTTTAAATCTTATACTTTTAAAAAATGAGTCTCATTGAACCGAAAGGCTCATTCTAGAGCCAAGTATGAGTATGAGGAGATGTGTAAGTTGTGAATCATATGTTTAAATCTTATACTTTTCAAAAATATTTTAGCTAGAGTTTCAATTAAATTTATTTATCTTTTTCCGAGGAAAAAATGTAATTTTCTATTAATATGGAAAATTACATGTTGTAAATGCCAGTGGCATATGCAATATGTAGTGGCCATAGCCTTCAAAGTATATAAGTATGTACATAATTATCCCCTAAGGATATACAGTCTAGTTCTGTAAATGCTTATAAAAAAATACAAAATATTATATAGCATGGATAGTTAATATGTACTATTTAAAAAAAAAAAAAAAACTGTAAAATTAGGGCCTATCAGCCCTCTATTGTAGCTGATCGATGAAGGGCCTGTGATAATATTGAAATAACTCTACCTCCCTTTGTTCTTGTATCAACCATTGACCTCTAGGTTGGTTGGTGGCCTCCTTGGAAAGATGATTTGCAATCTCGTTGCGCTCCCTATAAATGTGGAGACAAGAAATATGTTCAAATTGTGTTATTTACGATGATTTTGGAGTCCCCAAATATCTAAATTTGTCTACAGGCTTGTGTCAAGGAAAAATATGACCTTAGTATCTTTACCGACATTAGTTTGTATTTTATTCAGCTATGTCCTTGCATCGCAATCATACAATTCATAATTTAATTTTAATATGACCAAAGTAATTTGATGACAATATGGAAGGAGAGATCGATTAACATGTAGTAAACATAGAATTCAAACTTTCCTTATCCACCATTACTCCCTTCAACCCTTGCATTCATATTTACAAGCCATGATGACCACACCACGGGAGAAGGGTGAGCTCCCTTGCCGCGTATGACTCCCTGGTTGTTGCGTTTGAGGCTGATCTAGTCCAGTATGGGTTCGATCTTGGTTACATGATCAACCTCTATGCAGAGGGATATCACCTAATAGAGGTCTCTTCTCATAGCCTTATAACTCCCGACTCATCATTGCTTTGATCCACATGATTATCACACTATCCCTTGACCTCTGCAACGAAACCTGGTATATGAAAGGCTCCATATCTAATGCTTTTATGTAACAAATGTATAATAAAAGGCGTGATCAATTTACCACTGATGGAGTCTTTACAATAATACTCGCTTCTATGAATCCTTCCTTTTGTAATAAAATAACAACCTTTTAACAATGCAGAAAACTCCCTTTTTAATCAACTAAAAAACCTACAAGGTAGGGTGATAGAGAACACAACCAAAGATGGAAATGCTAGTTAGACTGAGATTTCCATGCATGAAACTTTGATACCACTGTAAGATCCCAAACAACGAAATAATAACTAGATCTAGCACATTTAGGCGTTCTCATAAAAATACTTCAAAAAGGCATTGAACACAAGGGATTTGGAAATATGCAACTGTTATTTCAATTAATAAATGAGACATGCCCAAATACAAGAAAAATAATGGAACCCCTGCCTCAACATACATGGTTGCTCAATACACAAGAAAAAAAGACACTGAAGCACAAATGTGAATCGTGGATGGATCCACTAGTAGATTACACCCACGGGGTTTTCGTCCCTAGGGTCAAACTAGAATTGGCCTCGCCAAGTTCTCAACAAATACAAAATAGATAGACAACTCAGGATGATCCCACTGTCAGGCTCCTATCCCCTTTTATAGGCTTGATGGACTCTCGAGAAACTTTATTTTATTGTTTTCCCTCAAAAAACGAAAGCAAATACTATGGGAAGATCCCATGGGCAAATATCATGGTAAGTACCATGGGTAAATTCTGTCCATTTTGACCACATCAAGGAAAGGGAATATTACACGTTATGTAAAGTAAATAAATTGAAATTTGAACAAACTGTTAACAGACTAATAAAAGGAATTACAAACATATTTTGATGATGATATCTTGTCATCCATAAGACCACACATGTATGTCTTGAAATCTAACATAAACCAATTGACAATTTTAACTACTGATGTTGGAAAAATATGCTCATAAGAGTTAACAACATAAAGTGAATTTTTTTTAGAAATATTTTAGAAAAATATAGGTTTTCAGCTATTGGTTTCATTAGTAAAAATGTGAGTACATATTACTATTTTGGTTTATTCTTGTTAATATCTAGCCTAGAAATCAATTCTCAAATGTGTAGGATGCAAAATGACTCATACATAAACACTCAAATGCCAAAAATTAAGTAAGACAAAGTGTTGTGTAACTTTGAATCTCTCCATAAGATTGGATCAACAATTTTTTTTGCAAAAAGTGCATCGATGATGCAGGAGCATTCAACTCAACAATAACATTGTATTTCAGTAGACATAGGGGGTCTTGTGTTTCCATGGAAGTTGGTTTCCTATGTTTTGAATTAATGTAATTATTAAGGTTTTGAGTGATTTTAATGAGAGAAGCTAGAATAGGGATTTAATTAAGTATAGTGAGGCATATTTGTAAATGTTCTTGAATGCAGGAGAACATGAGAGAATCAAGATAATTGAGAGATTGAGAGATTTGAGAATTAACTGTAAAAATTAGATTAGGAGATAGTTGATGATTTTGTGGATTAGAGAGGATCCTTAGAGATAAGGAAGAGATTTTAGCATTTTGTTGAGAAGGTTATGGATCTAAAACAAAAATTGGTTGTAGAATCCTTTGTATAAATGCAAGCTTAAAAGGCATAGTCAGGGGTTAGCTAGTTATTCATTCAGGTCGAGAGTTAGATAGGTTTGATTGTAAGCCTACGGTAGGTAGCAAAACAGAGGCCACTGATTAGAAAATCAGGTGAGAGAGACAGAGAGTCTCATTATGTAATCATTTGTTTATATACATATATACAGAGATTCAATTCCTAAATTGTGTAAGTCTGTGGTTTGAGTAATTGAATGATAAATTGTGTGTGAATTAGAGGTTCTACATAGTATATGTATGCAGGTGGAGTTCGGGCATAACATAGAGAAGAAGTGAGGATGAAGGATCGTGCCGGATCATTGAATCCAATTGAAGGATCAATGTGAAGTTCAAGAGTGACAGTGTTTAAGAGTACGCAGAGTTAAATCAAGAGG
>APFE031657634.1:69157-92617 GCA_000404065.3 Pinus taeda | reverse complement strand
TTTGCATAGCTGGAATTTTGAGTCCCCGCCCAATCCAGACCAGAACAAACTTATTATTATAGCTTTGATCTTAGATTGTATAGCATAAATAAATATACCTAATAAATAGTTATGTGTTGAAGAACAACGTGATTGAAAATATGTCAACCACCAATGTCCATGAATTGAGCCTCTTCTTATATTTATCAATAATCCAATTCCAATTTAAATTCTTGTAATTATTTAACTTTAATTTAAAACCCAAATAAAACAAACCTTCGTATAAATATGTAGCATAAAATAATTATAACTATAAAATTCTAACATCAACTCTTAACAGGCGGTGATATTCCCTAATCTCCAAATGGTTAAACGATTATGTCACAAAATAGTAGATAAAGATGTTTATAATACCCGCCATTATAATGAATACCTAAAGATAGTAAGAGACCTTGTAAAAATTCTATAAAAAAGCTATATGTCACCAAATAGTAGAGAAGGATGTTTATAATACTCACCATTAATAAGGAACAAGGAATGCATAGAGATGGTAAAATATTCATATAAAAACAAGTAATTTTTAATTTTACTTTTAAAGATGTTTGAGCATATTACAAATACCAATATATATAAGACAATGTCTAGGCTTACCTTGCACGTGTTGTATCATTGTATCTTTTATAAGAGACTATTTGATTCTCCTACTTTGTATATACATCAATATACTTAACAGTGCTTTTAACCTACTTTATAATCATTAATTGGACATAAATATAACTAGCATTTGCAACAAATGTTGCAAAAGAAACGCCGTAAGGCATAAATTGAGGAACAATCACTACATGGGAATGGGAAAAATCTAAATGAGATGCAAATATGTAGCAGAAATGAAATTCAAAAAAGGTAAAAAGCCGTAACATAAGAGCCGTAACATAATTTCAAAAAAGGTAAAAGAGAAACAGAAAATAACTATTTGGAAAAGAACATAAAAGTAAAAATGAACAGCTGAATAAAGATGAGGGTCTCTTGTTGACTTCCATTTATGTAGAAAAATTCAAAGAATTTTATTATAACAAGAGAAATATTTAAACACAAAGGCATGTAAACCATAAAAATGCAACAAATCATCAACACATAGGAACATTAGATATTAGGTGGAAAACCCAACTGGGAAAAACCATCATTGTTTTTGTCTTTGTCTTCTTTTATTACAAATAAAATATCTTATTACATCTTGCATTGGCACACACTCTTACTAGTGTGCAAGCTCGTTCCTACTAGAGGCTACCACCTCCTCTTGTTTCTCCAACTACCACTAGAAGGAAGCCAGTACTCCATGATCAAATTTGCCAGCTACCACCAAAAGGAGACTACCACTCACTATTCAAATTCATTGGCTACCACTAGAAGGAAGCTACCACTCCTTAACTTAAGGACAGAACGCGACCACATTTTAGAATCTTTCATATTGGATCCACCTAACTCAAACACAGCTCAAATCCTGCAGGCCACATTTCATCCGATTTTTTAAACTAGACCCACATATAACATTATGCTCATCAATCATGTTTACACAACAATCAACAATAAGTACATTTTTTTCTCAAAATATAACTGCATACACCATCAATCAACCATCAAATTCATTGTATCAATCTCTTCTTCTATTAAACATGTGTATACAATAGAAAACCCGTCATAAACCCTAGTAGCATCAAGTTCGTTGCTCAAATGTCAACATAAACTCTCTCAGCAGTAACCAAATCAGCTATTAGCAAGCCATAGCCACATACATCAACAATCAATCAAAGTCTTTGTTCATACCATCAATACTTATGATCCATCAACAACATACAACCATCAAAGGACAGCAATGCCAAACCCTAGTACGTCTCAACCAACATCATTCATACATGACCCAACTCCTCAAATTGCAACATAACTATATCATCAATATGTATTCATAAACCCTGATCAACATTTTAGATCAACCATATTATTGTCTTTGACACCAACATGTCAATGTCAAACTTTTATTTGTTCATTAATGTAGTCAAAACTATAGCAACCACATTGTTCCAATTATATTGATCTTAATAGCATAAAAATACCAACCATTATGATCATCATCAATGACAAACCCTAGAATGTATCGACTTAACACATTTTTTGCTACAAACACTAGCTCATCAATCCAACAACATATACACAATGTACTAATAGTGACAACTCAAATCTAGTAGCAACATGATAGAGTAATACTCTCCCTTAACTCACCAAGCCCCAAAAAAAACAATAGTACAACCACTATCAACAAATGTTGTCTCACATTAACATACCAAAATCACAATGACTCTATCATATTTCTACATAATATATCAATGATACACAACAACAAACTCATGGTAACATCATCACAAGCATAAAATGTCAATATTGTAATAAGAACTCTTTAAATCATGGGGGCTTCACCGGGAGAGAAATATCATACCACGTGGGTTCATATTGGGGGATATATATTCAGGGAAAAATGACATAATATAATGGGGGATATATAGGGGGTAAAGGGTTTTTATATTGACAAATATAGAAAATGGAGCTTAAAGTTAATGAAAATTTTTTAACGGGTATAAAAAATGTAAATGAAAAAATGGATATCTACAATATCTAGTGAAAGTAGGGGTTTTTTAAATTGGGAAGTTGTATTGGGTTCATATTGGTAGGGGGTTAAATGATATGATTTTTAGAGGGATTTTCCAATATGTAGTCAAATTAAGGGCATTTTTTAATATGCCACAAACACACATGATATGTGAATCCCCCATGCTCTAAATCTAATCTTTGTCCACTACAAAAAAGTAACAACAACCCTTGCATTCAATCTTTGTCATTAATCTTGCATTCAACATCTTTGTCAATAATGTGAACAAGGCATTGTAACAACACAATACATAACCATACTTAATTTTTGTCTTCAACCCTACATGCATTATCAAGGGACAAACAACAACATTAAACTCATCAAATTCATTGGCGCATTGGCTTCAATCCTGCATATAGCCTCAGAGGACAAGCAACATCATACACATTAGATTCACGAACCTCTGACCATGAATCTCATACTTTGGACATAAGCACTTTATGGAGACACAACCATGCACTTTGAGCTTTTATTGAAGTGAGAAGCACTCACGGTGGAGATCATTATTTCCCACTTGTGTGGGACGTTTTTGGCATTTATGCTATGTTTTGAGCTATCATAAGGTCGGCTTGTGACCTTAGACTTGTTCAATGCTTAAACAAACTTGTTTTAGGGTTTTTCTTGTAAAAATTATGGAAATAAGGCATGTTAGCCCTCATATAAATGGAGGACTTATTTCATTTATTACCATCATCATCATTCATCACACTCTCCTCTCTATGGAAGTGCATACTAGTCCTTGTCTCTTCTACTTTGCCAAAATGTTATCTTTAAGGTGTGAATGCTCTTGGAGATGGTATCTTTGCTTGAGGATTGTTTCCTTAGATTGATTGAAGTAATTCTTATGGAAAATTTTGTATTTTTATCCCATATTTTCTATATTTTGCATGTTGTATAGTTAGGTTTCTACATGTTCCATGATATAAATTGCTAAATTTATCTTGAAATCTTTCTCCTTTATCATATGTAAGATTCTTTTTTTTGGAATATTTTGAGAGAACTCCAAGCGTGCATCTCTTAAATCTAAAATCTCCTCTCACAAGGAAGCCACTAGGGTTAATGAGTGGATGCCCTAGTCATCCTACCCGCTTCAACAAAATTGTTCTCATTGGATTTGCCCTAGAAGGCTCCATTTGCCCATTTAGAACAAGGCACTAGTCATAGTGGTATTGATCAAACCCTATACCTTAACACATTTCTCCTTGTTTCTTAAACTCTAGATATTTAGGGTCAAGGTTAGGGTTTATGCAAAATATTGTTAAAAAGTAGTTTATTTTTTATGTATCGTTGCTCTTTATGTACGAGTTGCATTTAATAATTATCCAAAAGCAAAATCTTGCACTTATTGCATGTTAAACCCTATTTATAGAGCTGACATCATCATTTATATATATTTTTTATGCATGTTTCAAACATACCTAGTTCCTTAATATTCAATTGAAGGTCATGTTCCTTTGTTGATTTAGCATTGCAAATACCTTTTCTTTTGGCTATTACATGGCATTTCTTGCCCTATCACTAAAAATATGCAAAACCCTAACTGATAATAGTCTTATATCTCATTTAATTGCTCTAAGGATAGTCTCTGAACTCTAGTAAAAATATATATAAGCCCTCTAGACTCTATCAAGATTTTATTATTGAATCCTTTTAAGGAAGCCTCCCTTGTGGTTGAGTACCATTAAACATTTGGAGAAAGGCTATCAAGGTGATAGCAACAACCAATATCTTGTTGCTTTGAGGTCTACACCTGTCTTGTGAAACTTTGCACTAGGCATGTTAGATTTTGCGGCGATAATGCCCACTCGATTATTAAGACAATTGCATAGAAAATATGCCATAATTATTATCATCATGATAAAGAGGAGAAATAGGGTTTGGCTTTGATACTTTTAGATTGATTATTTGAATTATTCAATCACGTGAAAGAAAGTGCCCAAAGTTCGTTCTCCTATTATTAAAATTAAATACCAACCTATTCAAAAAAATTAATCAAAATATAAGTAGCAAGCACTTCTAGAGAAAGGGAAGCTCCAAAAAATGTGATAGTTGATCTTCTATTGTTCAATAAATTGGACAACAAGTTGACCCTTCTTCGCACCAATTTCTAAGAGTATCCATTGAGGCAAGCAGTTCATTGAAAGAGGCAAGCAATTCATTGAAAAGGATGAGCACCAAACTGTCCATATCAACCAGAATTTTCAAATCATTAGTTGCACACAATCGTTGAAAGGCCACAAAACTCGGTGCAAGATATATTAATGACTAGGTAATAATAAAACAGGTTGTCTCGAGTTTTTTAACTGAATGAAAACTCAATTACTAAGACTTGATGAGTATATTTTAAAAGCTGCCATCTTCATCTAATATTTAGATTTGTACTTAAGCACTCTCACCACCTGGTTGTGAAGATATTACAAGTCCCTAGACTCACAAAGTTCTGTCCCATCTTGAACATGCAAACAAAGCCAAAGTTGTCTGAAGTAATTGCATATCATGGCAACACTACTACTTTTAAGAGTTTTCTCATTTGCAATCAAGCTGAAGAAATGATAATCTCTCTTAATGTTTCAAAAATCAACAGCAAAGACAAATATGACCATGCTCAGTGATTTCTCATCTTTCATAGAGAATCAAGAAAAGTACGTGTAGAGCTACAAGTTTATGATACAATTTGTACAGGTGTTGCAACCAGTCTCTCAAGCAGCACTTGAAAGATCAATCCAGTTTGACATGTAATCAGTATGAACAAAAAGATGGAACTTTTTACTTCTGGCTGAAATTCTCCTGTTTGTCATCTGGCTTACAGAATGCCGTTCCTCCCTGGGTAGTAGATAAAGTAACGAGAGTGCTTGAGACATAGGTAGATATTCTATTGAAAAGTTTAATTATCAATAATAATCACGTGTTTCTCAGCTAGTCTATGTTTTGAAATAGATCATAACTTACAAACACATATTGTAGATGTCGTCACTCTTGAACCAATATTTGGTGAGCTGGAAACAACAATTTTCCTGGTTACATCTAAATGTTGTGTGCAGACTCCAAACAACAGATTTCATTGAAGGGAAGAAATAGAAGATATATCAATACTTACAAAATAAGGATAACAACCATTAGATATGCTGAAATTCTCTGGAGCCGATTGCAAAAAGAGATCAATGAAATGGAGCAGGAAAACGCCACAGTCATTACCATTTGTCTGCTGAGGCGCCTGCAATGAATGTCACATTAAATGATCAGGTTGAGTCACTTTTGTGACAGAACATGAACATGAAATGGAACCAAACACAGATACAATTTCTAAAGATACAATCAGTAAGAATTTATTACATCGGGAACCAAAAGAGGGATCTTTGCAATTATTTTGTCCCCGTCCTGCTTGCCTTCTTCTTTATGAATATCTATGAGGAACCTATAGAAGTTATGTCAAAACATCCTCGTGAACTGGCATATAGGGAGGTTAAATCCTACATGTACACTACAGCTGGTGAACAAGCAAATGACAAAACCCTTGGTTTTCTTTTGAAATTGGTAGGACCGACTTGTTTTCATAAACACCAAAAACAAAAGGATAAATAACGGAACAACTGGCAACAATTAGGTTGTAAAGGACAAAGTAATGTGCCAAGAGTTCATACTCACTTTCTTATCAGGGGTTCAAGCCGATTTGGATTTGTTTCCTTCAATGAATCCAAAAGCAACATGCATGGTGTCCTTGTTGGGTACCGAAACCCTCTCCAAAATGACAGAGAATCAATAAATTCCAATGGCTCCTACACATGAATGTGAATCTTTCAGACTTTCATTACACAAACACAACTTTCTTTTCTGACTGCAAGGTCACGAGCCACTAGATATCCATCTAAAGATCACAATTGTAGAAAAGATAAGAGAAAGGAAGATTTTTCTCCAAAGATAAACAAAGATTAGAAAGAAGGAAATACATTTACAGTACCAGTGAACTATCGGAATGAAAACGTATTGCGTTGCAAAAATACTTTTTTCCTTCGTCCATTTCAATACGTTGAAGGATAATGCCTCTTCAAGATACATTGAAAACCACAAACAATCCAAGAAAGTACAAGACTTCTGTTTAGCCTCGGGTAGATTCTTCCACAATCGCCTGCACATGGAATGAGATGCACGTAAATTTATTAGCAATACTTGCCATATGACTATTTTTTTATATAAAAAAGGTCAAGAATAAATTCATCCAAAAAAGAATGTATCACTTTTGACTAATTTCAATTTTGACCAATCAACTTTGACTATTAGTAAAATTTGGCCAATATGTTCTGCAAAATTTGTAAAACAGAACGAGCATAAATTTTTGTCTTCACTTGACACAAAGATGATTCTTGTTTGAAGGATAACAAAGATCGGTTAGTGTTCTATGTGTTTCAAGAAAATGTAGCTTTTTCAAAGGGTAGTTTGTTCGCCTTCAAAAGCAGGGCAAATTGACATCTCTTAATAAAACGCAAAACTTGAAAGTAAAGCAAGAGCGAATGCAAGACGATGTAGAAATGAGAATACAGGAGTCAATTCTCTTAGTTTCCGGTGCTTTGGACAAAGTCATATTCTTTGGGTGCACGACCACCTGTTAAGAACTCTTTTCAGTATAAAACCCGTTAAGATGGACTAAATTCTCTAATGTAGATTGAAGTACTTCAACAAACATATAGTACCAGCAAACTTTACAGAACCAAACGTGATTTAGTTTATGAAACAAACTTTATATAGAAGAAATAAGTTGGTGTCATCTGTTAAACAAAAGGGTAATAGCAGACAGGTACAGACTCTGATTAACATATAGAACCAGCAAACTTTACAGAACCAAACGTGATTTAGTTTATGAAACAAACTTTATATAGAAGAAATAAGTTGGTGTCATCTGTTACACAAAAGAGTAATAGCAGACAGGTACAGACTCTGATTTGAGATCCTATCGACATTACAGGACATGGGCGTGGAACTGTATGTAAAGGGCCTACAAGATTTCACTTTCAGAGGCTCAAGCCCAGCCAAATTAACAAGAAAAAGAATTTAAAAAAAATTATGGCAAACTGGGATAAGTAATAATTTACTCCATCTATTTGTCAATGATGTTGGTATCGAGGTAATCATTTAGCTTCAAAACTTGATTTCTACGAACTAGTCACACTCCTTTCTTCTCTGCCCGATTCCTAGAAGACCAGTGTTTACAAGTTTCTTCCCGTACATCGTCAACATCGATTAACAGACCCGTTGGCATGTGTGGAGGATGAATCTTCTCAGTCCCTCTTACACTTGAAGATTGCAGTTGACTTGTTGTGGAGTGTCCATCTTTGCAATCAACGATCATGATTCTACAATTATGAGCAAGATCTCTTTCATTTAATGGCAAATCAAGGGCATACCTGTTCATCCTTTTATTAGTCGGGCGAACAGGGCCCTTAGAAGTGGATTTTCTTCGAACACTACCGCGCTTGTTAGCTCTAATATTGCCCTATGGTTGAAATCGAAAGTTCACACATTGTTCTAATATTGCGATTTTTTTTACTCTAATTTCTCCTTCCGATTGCCCATACTTCTGTTGGTTTCACGTAAATTTGAAACTACTCGAATACTAAAAGCTATTGTTGAAATCAAAAGTTGACACATTGTTCTAAGATTGCGATTTATGTTACTGTAATTTTTCCAGAAAACATGTTCAAAAAACTAAGACACTTACATTAACAAAAGTTGTGAGTGATCCTTTCTCACATCAAACCAGGCAACTCGTACTGTAACTTGCGTGGGAGGACAAGGGAAATCATAATGGATGAGCGCAAGAAATGTACACACCATATAATCTGAAATGAAATGAAATTAGTGGAAGGGAATTGCACTCCGTGGTTACAGCTGCCGCTAAAGACACATACCGTTCGAAATATTTCCCTATCGATTGCCATTGATGGACCTCCTCATAGGGGGCAGTGGATTTACACGTGATCCTTCACTAGGCGCCTCGCCCACAAGACTCCGCCAGCGCTTCGCTGGAGTCCGCGCAGAAGCCCTCGATGCGACGGTGGCCGAAAGGAGCAGCGTGCCAACAAAAGGTAAGGATACCGACGACCCAGTTCACCAGTTCTTTACTGTTAGACGGACGGGCTGCGCTGGGTAGACGACTGGCTAGGTAGACGGACGGGCTGTGCTGGGTAGACTAACTGGTTAGGTAGACTGATGGGCTGTCTTTTTGGACGGCAGAGAATTGTTCAATCGTCTAACAATAGATCTAATGGTTAAGATTAAGACAAATAGACATTTAAGGGAGTTCATTTCAGAGGGAAACGCCTTACGGCGTAATTATCTTATCTTATCTTATCTAATCAATTAATACTTTATTGATATAAATATTATTATGTAAATATCATCTAAACTATATTACACCACCATCATTATGTATCAATTAAAAGTTTATTAATATAAATATTATTATATAAAAACCATTGCTATTTTGTAAGATTTCAGAATTATTTTTCTTGAGACAAAATCTCCTTTTCTCATTCTTTCATGTCTGACCCTTTGTAATGTTAAAGGCAACAAATACAAAGGCAAAGAGAACATTACAGTATTCAGAGAACATTACAGTATTCACTGAATTTAAGAGATACTTATATACTGTAAAGTTTTAACAGCAAGAAAATCATAGTTGGTCAACTTAAATCAGTTTATAAAAGATAAAAGAGTTTTATGAAAATAAGCACCTAATTGTGGAACCCTGCAAGGCCTAGTTTGGTTCAGAGACCACACTCTCCAGAGACGGCTCAAAAGCACACTCCCTTACGCAACTTGATACAGTGATCACTGGGGAAATCCTGGTTCTAGTGATTTGTGGAGGCAGCGAATGCCAGTAGTGCGTACGCGTATCAAATACAATTGTCCACGCCACCACGTCCTCGGGGTGAATATATATGAGATGCTTATATGCTACACCAGCCACGATATCGGGGAAAAGGCGTAAGGAATATAGTGGCAGGTGTTCCAGCGCCAGAACCGTCATTCCCCCAATTAATCGCTTCCTAACTTGTTCCTTGAGGCTTCTCAAATATTTAAAAAAATCACCCGGCATCACTGCCAGCAGTCTCCACTGGTTTAATTTATTGTCCAACTCCCATATCCCAACTTCTCTAACTCCATTGAGATCTCTGACCGCAGACACAAGCAGAGGGCAAGAACTTCGCTCACAGAACACCAGCCTTGGACTCAATAAATTATTTGGCAACGCGGCCTCAATCTTCACAAACCCTAAATCCCCTTTCTCTTCATCGAAAAGCAGCGCAAATAGTTGCCCTCTGTGGGGGTTGTGGCCGAAGGATTTGTACAGCAAAATGAATAAAGACGCACCTTTCTCGTTCTCGTTGTTGCAGGGAAGAACGCCTGCTCCCATCATCTCCCACCAACTGAACGGCTCGCAAATCTGCGAGTGCAATGCCCATGTCCACGAACAAGAATCGAACTCTTCAACAACCAGGCGGTCAAACACCGATAATTCAACCAGGTCGGGATTCACACAGAGCCCTGAAACCACGAAAACTTTGTAGTGCCCCGTCTTCCTGCAGTAGTACATTCTCACTATTACACTTTTAGAAGAATAAGCGGATTGCAGACATAGAGGTGATGGCAGCCGAGCCAAACTTTTAGTGAGTGGATTGCAGACATACAGAAGCCTTTGCATGTGGCTCTTATGCATCACGCAGGCGAGGCAGCCTGCGAAATCAAGAAACCGGAATGATCCGTCACCGGGCAGGAAAGACAGATCGAACGAACGCCATTTCTGGGCGTCCACATCGTAAGCTTTGAATTCAGGCTTATCGCTGCCTGCAGAGTCGGAATTACAGACCGCTAATAACTGCAACTTATTAAACCTGAGCTGCCCCTTTTCTTTGAAGGCCCGGGTTGTGATGATTTCATTCCATTCTTTGCAGACCGTTCTGAGTCTGAAGATATCGGGCACAGGAAGAAAAGAAATCACCCGCTCCAACACATCCGGTGGACATTGCATTAACCTCATTACTTTTCCGACCTTTTCCCCGAACAATTTTACAACTCTACACTCCCCCAAGAAATTTATTGCGTATGCGCTCCACAATGATAGATGACAATGACAGATGGATCTTATTTGCATGCATGGACTGCTAACATGCAAAGATGGATTTGCATGCATGGACTGCTAACATGCAAAGATGGATTTGCATGCATGAACAGCTTTTCCCAAAAGATGCAAAGGCATCCTAGATTTAGAAATCTATATTTAGTAGTTGGACGTTACAGGTAAGGCTTATTTTAGAAAACCACTCTACTCTGTCCCAAGAAATTTATCGCGTAAGCCAAAGATACTTTAATCCATTATTCATGATAGATGACTTTATTTATAGGATACTTCAAAAATAGCATAACATAATTTCACTCTCGATATTTAATTACTATATAACTAAATTTCAATTTAAATAAATATAAATGATTAATTATTAATATAAAAAAATATAAATATATATAAAATAATAAGTTTAATTTGGTCGTTCACATTAGATTGAGTTATAAATTAACTATATAATTAAGAAAATTTCAAACTCAAATTTTTATTATGTCAAAAAACATATTTACTAATACTATATCATTAAATACTTGATATATAATTTAAAATTTAAATAATATAAATTTTTTATACAATTTATTAATAAAAAAGATTATTGATTAAAATTATTTTAATTAGTTTTTATTTATTTGAAATATTCTAGAAAATAAATTAAAAGAAATAGCTTATTATTATCTTATTATTGAGCCTAGAAGCTCATTCTAGAGCTGAGTATGAGTATGAAGAGTTGTGAATCATATGTTTAAATCTTATACTTTTAAAAAATGAGTCTCATTGAGTCAAGAGGCTCATTCTAGAGCCAAGTATGAGTATGAGGATATGTGTAAGTTGTGAATAGTATGTTTAAATCTTATACTTTTCAAACATATTTGACCTAGAGATTAAAATAAATTTATTTTTTCTAGGGAAAAATCGTAATTTTCTATTAATATGGAAAATTACATGTTGTAAATGCCAGTGGCATATGCTATATGTAGTGGACATAGCCTTCAAAGTATATAGGTATGTACATAATTACCCCCTAAGGGTATACAGTCTAGTTCTATAAATGTTTATACAAAAATACAAAATATTATATAGCATGGATCGTTGATGCGTCTTATTCAAAAAATAACTTTAAAATTAGGGCCTATCGGCCCTTTGCTCTAGTTGATCGATGTAGGGTCTGTGATAATACTGAAATAACTCTACCTCCCTTTATTCTTGTATCAACCATTGACCTCTAGGTTGGTTGGTGGCCTCCTTGGAAAGTTGATTTGCAGTCTGGCTGCACTCCCTATAAATGTAGGGACAAGAAATATATTCAAAATGTGTTTTTAACTGCAATGCATCATCTAAAATGTTCCCGAGAGAATGTACATGACATGCAGATGTGAAATTGAACCAATTTATGATGATTTTGGAGTCCCCAAAGATCTAAAGTTGTCTACAGTCTTGTCCCAAGGAAAAATATAATAAGTATATGAACGAGATGAGTTCTGCGAAGTTGTTTGTGACAGCACCCAACCCAATGCGAATACGGAAAGAATGGTAGTCTAATAAATGGTATGTTTAAATCTTATACTTTTAAAAAATATTTGAGCTAGAGATTCAAATAAATTTATTTATTTTCCGAGGAAAAATCGTAATTTTCTATTACTATGGAAAATTACATGTTGTAAATTCCAGTGGCATATGCTATATGTAGTGGCCATAGCCTTCAAAGTATACAGGTATGTACATAATTACCCCCTAAGGGTATACAGTCTAGTTCTATAAATGCTTACACAAAAATACCAAATTTTATATAGCATGGATAGCTAATATGTACTATTGAAAAAATAACTTAAAAATTAGGGCCTATCGGCCCTCTGTTGTAGCTGATCGATGTAGGGCCTGTGATAATACTAAAAAAACTCTATGTCCCTCTATTATTATATCAACCATTGACCTCTAGGTTGGCTAGTGACCTCCTTGGAAAGATGATTTGCAAAATGGTTGCGCTCCCTATAAATGTGGAGACAATAAATATGTTCAAAATTTCTTTTTAATTGCAAGGCATCATCTAAAATGTTCGTGAGAGAATGTACATGACATGCAGATGTGCAATTGAACCAATTTATGATGATTTTCGAGTCCACGAAGATCTAAAGTTGTCTGCAGTCTTGTGCCAAGGCAAAAGATAATAAGTGCATGAGCGAGATGAGTTATGCGAAGTTGTTTTTGCCAGCACCCAACCCCATGCGAATACAGAAAGAATGTTAGTATGATAGATGAAATAATATGCCCCCCCACATCCCTGGTGTTGTGTAGAACCATCAAAATAAGCCCAAGGTTGATTATGGTTGATGACTTTGGGTGTTATCATGCGAAAAGGTGGGGGGTTGTCATCATCAGGCAGCTCATTATAGTTATTGATGATTCGAGCAATAACTAAAGGCCACTGAATATGTAAGTCATTGAAGATGATGAGGTTATGGCTTAACCAAATATTACAACATATAACCAAAGGGAGACTACAGTTCTTTGTATTAGTGCAAGTCACCCCACAATTGTTCCAAGCCTCCATGATATTACAACCATCCCATTGTTGTGTTATTTCTAGGGAGGAGAGAGCTCGATCCCAGATGTGTCAAACGGTTGTGCAAAACAGGAATAGATGCTCATTCGATTCCTCAGCCCTGTTGATAGAGGACACACCAGGTCAGACCAGAATGGGTTCTCTTCATCATGTTTATGCCAATAGGTGTTTTGTTCATAATGGCATTCCACATAAAGAGATGAGTTCGTGGGAGCACCTTAAGCTTCCAAAGGGATCCCCACCACCCGTCCAGAACAGGTGGTTTGTGACAACATGAATGATGTGGTATCCTTCCTTAGGGGAGTATACACCGTGAGCTATAGGTGCCCATATGAGCTCATCTTCATCAATGGTTATGCAGACATGTGATTCAATCAATGCGTTAATGTAACCCCTCCATTCTTGAGTCCGCTGATCTAGGATATCAAGTGTGTCAGCTAATTTCCAAGCCTGCATACAAATAGTGGAATTCTCCAAATACGCAATTTGTTCTATCCAAATAATATCCTATTGTAGCAGCTATAAACACCCTCCAAAATTTTGCCTTAGCTTCATTTTTTAGGCTCCCTACTAACCATCCTCAGCAGCATGTCTTGCACCATCAAGCATATAGGCTTCAACTATTTTTCAGTGTCTTGTCAGCCTGTGCATGTCAATTTGACTCACTCGCCTCACAGGTTGTCTTTTCGGACTTAGACCATGTGATGAACAATCAGCTCCCCCAAAAAATTGCGCAATTCTGGAGGGGAACCAACCTTCCCTCCATAAATTGTGCAAATCAATTGGTCAGCCTACTGAGCTCAAGAATTGCGCAAATCGGTCTGTCAGGCTTCCCTGAGAAAATTGCACAATTCTGGAGGGGAACCAGCCTTCCCTCCAGAAATTGTGCAAATCAGCTTAGCAGCCTACTGGGCTCTAGAATTGCGCAGAGCATTTAGGTAGTCTTCCTCCAGAAAACTGCACTACTGCTCAGCCCAGAAATTGCGCAATTTTGGGAGGAAGTCACTTGCTGACCCAAAAAATTACGCAATCTCTTTGGGACAGCTTTCCCAGCTCAGCCTAAGAACTATGCAAGTTTTCATCCCAGGCTTGCAGACCGATCAGTGTGCCTTCAGGTTGATCGGTTCCCTCCAGGACCGAGTAAAAAAAATTTGCATGCATGGACTGCTTTTCCAAAAGCAGCATGCAAAAGCATCCTTAGATTTAGGGATCTATATTTAGCGATTGAAGGTTACATGCAAGGCTCATTTAGAAACCTCTTGCCAATTGTCGCTTTTCCTAGATTTGTGGCATGTGCGTCATAACCTCGATTTTGTCAAAACTTATGAACCGGACACTGCAGAGCTCATTCCTCACATCGATCTTGCATCTTTAATAGCCCATGTTGCATCTAGGAGTTGTCAGCGCATTCAACTTAGTAGTTTTGAGGTAAGCCCACTTTGCATGTCTTGCACTGCGTTTTTGTCGCTTTTTAGGTTTCGACTTGTGTAAGTGCTTTCTGCTTCATTTCAATGTTTTCATGTATGTTAACTTGTAGAAGCACCATTTCAGTTTTTGTTTGCACCTCACTATTGTCACATGCATGACACTCTTTTTGCACCTACAGTCGCCATTACGGCAACTCGTTTCACACACATGCATGCTTTCCCATTTTCTAAATCCTGCACTTAATATTTGCATGCATTATCATTCACTGTTGTTTACACTCAGTATCACCATGCATTCAAAATTTTCATGTTTTTAGTCACCCGTTGGCAGGTCTGGGCTGCCTTGGCCCAGACCTTGCCTTGGTCGGCTAGCATTGTGCATTTTAGGAAGTGAAGGCTCTGCCTTCCCTCCAAAAATTGTGCAAGACTAGCCTAGCACTGACCTCCAATATTGAATTACGCAATTATGGGAGGCAGTGCCTTTCCGGTCCCAGAAACTACGGAATGCAGTTTGCCAGTTTACATGTCATTGTTGACTAAAATTGCTCATTATGTAGTTTCATTCCTCAGTAGGCCAGGCTGGACTATGCATTGCGCAGTTCCAGTAGTCATTCAATCTCCCAGTAGCCTGGACTATGCCTTTCACAATTTTGGCATTCAGTCTCCTAGCCTCCTCATGAAAATTGCACAATCTTCACAAACAATCACACAGATATGTTGCATGTCATTCCTCTAGTTTGTTTTCGTTTTTGACTGAAAAAATTCTTTTCATGAGTGTTCTATGTCTCTAGGTATCACAGGTGTTCACCTGCCTCTCAACAACACAGGTACAATGGCTTCCAGGAGAGCAAAGTCAAAGACACCATTCATAGCACAACTAGGGTTGGTCTATGAACTTGCCTATCTATGAAGACATCAAGTTGTTCATGGACAAGGATATCAAGATGAAATGGCAACGACATCACAGTGAGCAGCACCATTAACAACAGCAGAAGGTAGCACACCTGCATGCGACAAATGCAAAAGGAGTGTTGTTGATAGCACAGAGGCAGAGCAAAGTTGCAAGCTCAAGCAAATCCACTTGTGATGAAAGTAGCTTTAGAGACTAAGGCTATGAGGAAACAACGCAACAAGAGGATCATGTGAAGGCAGAGAGACAAATAGAGAAGGGGTTGCAGGTGTTGAAGCAACAACTCAAGGAAAAGTAGGAGCTACACAAATAAGAGAAGGATTTGTAGCAGGAACAAGTACAGCAGGAGGCATAACATCTACAGATTGATGAAACTATGCCCATACAGGTTATGGATCCATAGAGCAGTTGGCATGGAGTAGACAAGGTGAGAAATGTTTTCGATCACATGCAAAGGTGTTTAGGAGCATGGATGTCATGGTGCACACACATGCAATCCCACCCATTTGGCACACTCACCGAGGCGAAGACAAGAAACAAGTCCAGCTGGAGTTGAACATGTATTTTGACAAGTTAATGTGCACGGTCACCAACACACACTTGGAGATAAACACAGACACTATGCATCAGTATGTTGTTGGTCCATTTACACTTAAGACGATGATGTGCATGTTATCAGAAGAGTTGGATAGAGGAGCCATATCAGTGTACCCGGATGCAATAGAGGCAAGAGTTTGCTTACAGCACGATGTTACCATTGACCACGCAGACACTATCAAGGACGACCAATATTGGCATCAGTTCACCACCGTCACTCATTGCAAGGATGTCAAAGAGTTGGTCTTACCAAAATGGTCCGAGTGTTAGTGATGTCTTATATGGCTTACTCAATCCATTTTGTCTCACATGGGCACAAGTGCAGATTGTATGTAACGTCTTGTCAAGTGGAAGTTCAAGTGTCGATATTTTAATGTAACAATCATAGAGTAGTTAAAGAGTCATGAGGGTAGATGAACGGTCACAAAGGGGAATGCTAATGGTCACCCCTCCCTTTCCTATAAATAGTCCCTTATAACTCATTATAGAGGCTTTTGGTTAGCAAAGATTCTAATAGGAGTATCTTAGAGAAAGCTTGGAGAATATTGTAATGAGCCTTGACTTCTCCATAGTGCAGAGCTAGTATATCCCTTTAGAGGAGTAGGCGACAATGACTGTAACATTTTACTATTGGGACTAGTGGTTGGTCATGGTTGTACTGTATGATTGGATCTTTCACTTCTTAATATAACAGAGCCATCATGTTTCATGCATATGTTGTTATTGTATTTCAGCTAACTTGTTTACTCTAATTATATATGTATCTGTTTGCTTACGCATGTGCGTATGGAATTTTTTGTATAAGTATGTATGAATCTTACTTAAATGTGTTATTGGTTTAACCATCACTTTGGATCTCTATCTTACTTACTTTCTAGTTTGTGATGCATCTTTGCTTGTGTGTTTCCTTCTTAGCCATGTGCTTTCACAGGTTTCCAATTGGTGCACTCACCTCACCCTCCATGTGTTAGAACCGTTCTTGCACCTTCCTTGACTTGCTTGGTGCCTTGAAAAGTTGTTGGAAGTGTGAGCTACCCAGATGAGCTAGCTAGTGGAAGGTATGTGAAAACTGACCAGGATCTATAGGCATCTTCCATATAGTATTACAAGCCCTTCTCCCTTTGGAAAATTTATGGAATAATTTAGTGTTGTCATCCCCTTCATTTAGCCAGATGGCTCTTCTTCTAAGTCTCCATCTCCCCTCTCATTCTAGAAAGATTTTGGACCTTTGTGCCTCGAGCTCGATGATGATAGATTTAGCTTCAGCAGATATGAACCCCCGACCCTACTCATCCACGAGGTCAACAAGCTGGTTCTCAATAGAACAGAGTGTCATATCATCCTGAGCACATTTATTTGTTTCCCATTGAATGGAGAGGCTTTTAAGTTCAATGAGGTTTCGACAAAAACCTTCTGCCAAAGTCTTCCCCTGGGAAGGTGGGTGCACTCTCCAGTATTTAGTGATTAACTTATGATAATCAGGATCCAAAGGCTAAGTTGAGTTGAATTTGAATGGTTATCTAGATTTTTAAAAGGGGCCAACTAATTCTAGATAGATGGGGGAATGGTAAGAGATACCCCTAGATCAAACCCATTGTTGATAATTTGTCAAGGAGCCAAGCAGATCCTGCTTGATGAGATAATGATCCAATCCTTGTCCCAGTGCAACATCTCCAATCCTTTTATTATGCCATGTCAGTTGCCTTTTGTTCATGGGACAATCAATGATATAATGAAGCTCAAGAAGTTGTTCCATATAGTCAGATAGCGGATCCAACTAAGCATACTCTCAATGTTATCAAAGAAGAATACTCCAGAGAAAACTCTGAATCAAAAGAAATTGGGCAAGAAAGAAACAACTCTCAAGACAAGTAGGGAGAAATCCACACCCAACAACAAAAAAGTGAACAGCAAAGTGGATCTCCGAGACCAAACTTATTCTTCGACTATCTTCAAAAGGATGAACACAATAAATCACGAAGCTAAGACACCAATGTCCCAAGAACCAGAAGAGATGAAGGAGATGCAAGATAAAGGAAGCTGGAAGACCGTAGAGAAAAAAAAGAAAGCTATAGCACCAATCTCACCAAGAAAGATGAGGAGCCAGACAATTAAAAACTAAGAAAATTATAGGTCCAATAGACCAATTTGGTCTCTGTAGACGTTAACCACTATCATTATCATTCTTTTTATCATAAAAATATTATGATGTAAAAACATAAAAACTATATAACTGTATTGGTATTTTGTAAGATTTTAAAACTGTTTTGACAAGGATAAAATCTCCTTTTTCTTATTCTTCATCACTGTAACCTGTGAAATGTCACTAATAAAGGTTAAGAGAACATTTCAATATTCACGAAGTTCAAAATAATAATAAAAAGCTTCAGCATGTTCAATTCTAACCAACGAACATAGAAAAAAAAATACTTTTAATATTAATCCATCGACATTTAGAAATTGGTTTTATACCAATAGCATTCGTCTTCTCTACCATGTTTATTCTATATTCCTATCATCTTAGCACCCAGGGGATGATCCTCTCTCAAGTGAAAGACCAGTATTTAAAAGATTGAACAATTTATAAAAGATACGAATTTATGATAATAAGCACATCCTTCTGGAACTGTAGAAGACCTAGTTTGGTCTATGTACTACATTCTCCAGAGATGGCTCAAAAGCACAGTCCCTTACGCTACTTGATACACTGATCAGTGGGAAAATGTTGAGTATACAAATTTCATGTGGAGGCAGCAGCTATGTAGACAGCAAATGCTAGGAGCGCGTACGTGTATCAAATGCAATACTCCACGACATCGCATTCTGGGGGCGTATATATAGCAGATGCTTATATGCTATAGCAACAACGTTTGCAAGGAAAAAAAAAAAACCCTAAAATGGAAGATGGTGGCGGTCCTAGCATCACAACCATCCTACCCCCAATTACTTCCTCCCTTTAAACTACTCCCTTGCTACTCATATTTCTCAAATATATAAATAAATCATAGGGCATGGGTTCCAACATTCTCCACTCCCTTAATTTATTGTCCAATTCCCATATCCCCACTCCTCTAGCTTCGTTTGGATTTCTAGAATATTATTATTTTATTGATGATGATGATGATGGTGGTGGTTAACATCCACTAAGACCAAACGTTGGATTATCGGACCTAAAGAAACAAATTATTTAGTTTGATTAAGATTTTATTCCTATGCTCAAAAATCTTGGAGAGAAGCCTCCCAAGTTCACTATAATCTTGGCATTGTAAAAGGCTAGGAAGGTCAATATTGCAACAAAGATTATGAAACTGAGATCTAATGTGCTTATACAATGGCACTCTAAGAGGAAGTGATTTTCATCCTCGATGTTCATATTCTCATAGAGATGGCAGATCCTTTCCATCAATGGTGTTTTAGGAATTTCCCAACAACAACTTTCACTATGGAGCTCATGAGAGTTCGTTCTAATCTTGGCTATATTATTTTTCTTCTTTGAGCTAGTTAAAATAGAGAGATACTTTTGATCTTCTAGGATAGGGTTAATGACCTCCTTATAATATCTTAATTTTCTTTTAGCTGCTAAATCTTTCTCACACCACATTTTTTCTTTAAACTTGGAAGTAACAATACTTTTAATGTTATTAATGTTTTGCAATGCAACATTCTCATCGATCTCCCAATGGTTTAACCAGGCCCTGGTGTCTTTATACCAACATCGTTTGAGCCTTAGGTGATTTTGGTTGGAATTTAAAGCTAGCTTAGGAAGTCTATGGTCTCCTATGTTATTGAGTTTGTGCTTGTACAATAGAAGCCTAGTCATAGCTAGGCTCTCAGTAGGGGAAAGACCCACTTCTATAAGGAGAATAAGATAGGGTGTGTTGCTTTTATTTTTGAGGTTATATGTTATAAAACGCTTCTAGATTTGCTCAATCTTTCTCCAAGATTCTCTAGAGATGGTACAACCCCAAACCTCACATCCATATAAGATAACCGGAGTGACTAAAGTTTCAAAGAGGAACTTCTTTTTATCCCACATTATGAGGTTTTCCATTTTACAATTATTTTCAAGACCAAAATAAGCTTTCCATTCCCCATTAATCCTTTTCTCAATGCTATAGTTCCAATTGAGCTTTTGATGAACATCGAATCCTAGGTACTTGTAGGAAGACATTTCCTTCAAGTTACTATTGTCATACATAAAATTAGCATAAGTGTCCTTCTTGGATTTGATAATCATAACTTTTGTTTTGTCAGTGTTAACAACCATACCCAAGGTAGAGCAAACATCCTTAAGAAGTATAAGTTGCTTATCAAGATCAGTTGGGCATCTTGCAAGAAGAACAATATTGTTAGCATAGAGAAGAAGGATGATGACTAAACCAGCTAAGTTTGTGCTAGCACATCCTGCTTCCTCTAAACAACCTTCTAGATTGTAGATGTAAATGCCAAATAGGGTAGGGGAGAGGGGGCAACCTTGTTTAACTCTGATATTACACTTAATATCTTTCTTCCACCCCTCATTGCTCGTTAACTTGGCAATTACATTCTCCTATAACCTTATAGCGACAGCGCTCAACTCAAAAGGAACCTTTAGCTCTTCTAATCTGTTCGAAATATTGTTTCTAGGAACCATATCAAAAGCCTTTCTAAAGTCCACAAAGCAACAAAAGAGATTGGATTTATCATTGCGGCATTACTGCACAATGATCCTAAGCGTAACGAGGTGGTTTGTTTTTGAGTGATGCTTTCTAAACCCGCTTGGCCTTTAGCCCACTTACCTTCACTTTCAAGCCATATGCTCAAATTCCTTTTCAAAATAATACCATATAACTTGGCTAGGAGAGGGATGATCATAATTGTCCGATAATTATAGGGGTTATTTGTATCCCCACTTTTAAAAATAGGGATAATGAGGCTTTGAGTCCATGATTTAGGGAACCCTTGCTTGACCGCTTGATTGAAAGCTTGTGAATGTGGGGGATGAGGACAGGACCTCCAATTTTTAAGATTTCCACCTGGTAACCTTCAATGTCCTTAGCTTTCCCATTAGCCAAGCGATTAATCCCAAAATCAATGTTTTCTAATGAGAAAACTTCTTTCGTTGTGACCAGGGTTTCAAAGTTATCCATGACCTTTGGAGATTCATAAAGCTTTTTAAGATAAGAATTACCGTGTAAAGCAATTTTATTATTATCTTTAGTTTTCCTAGTTAGAATTTGCCTCCAGAATTTCTTAGGAGCTACCTTAGAGAGGTGTAAGAGATTCTCTTGTGTTTTACGAATATACTGCCTTTTTTCCTTTTAGTTACGGCTTTGTATATTTTTATCTTTCCAATTTTAAGAAATTCATCAACAACTTCCTTAATTGCTCTCCTTGCACTTTTACAATCTTTGTCATACCATGCGTTGGTTTTTCTATTTCTTTTATTACTTGAAACTTCAATTGAGAACTTGTCAATAGAATATGAGAGGGTTGTAATAAAATTATGATAGAGATCTTTTATGTTGTCTATACTAGATAAAGGAAGCAAATTAGTTTTTAATCATTTAGAAAGAGATATTTTTTATTTCTATAAAAGATTAAATTCTTTTGGCCATAAGGATTATCTTCTATGGGATCTCTATGCATGACAAAACTGAGAGTTATAGGTAAAGGCATATGATCAGAGTCAGGCTCGTGGTCACTTAAGATGTCAAAATTCTTTATTTCATTGTATAGAGGGAGATCGGAGATAACATAGTTTACCATGCTGCTACCAAGCCCATGGATGCAGGTCATATGACTAGAATTGGGCCACTTCTTTAGATTGTTGCAAATTATGAGATCTTGAGCACTACAGAGCTTGACTAGCTCCGACCCAAACAAATTTTCCCCGAGGTCTTCAGAACTCCTTTTGTACCGACTAGCCAGAGGAAGGTCTTCTTCTAACCAAAGAGGATTAGGATTGGAATGATTGCTTAGAAGAATAGCTTGGTTGCTTGAAGTTCGAGCATTAAAGTCACCCATTAAAAGGATATTGCCTTCATTCCTTAGGCTAGAAATATCATTCTCTAAAACCATTGTAAGGGCTATTTTTATGTAAGTGTAATTGAATTAAATTGTGTTATAAAGTATTATTAAAATATGAAACTCAAAATTCAAAATTCAAATTTTTGTAGATCAAAAATATTTTAAAATAATAATTACATATTAAATACTTAATTTTAAATTTAAAATTTAAATGAATATAAACTATTATTATATAAACAATTATAATTTTATTAATTAAAATTACTTTAATTCATTTATACTCATTGAAAAAATATTTATAGGAAAATAAATAATAAAAAATAGCATATTATTATCTTATTATTTAGCCGAGAGGCTCATTCTTGAGTATAAGGAGATGTGTAAGTTGTGAATCATTTGTTTAAATATTATACTTGTTAAAAATGAGTCTCATTGAGATGAGAGGCTCATTCTAGAACCGAGTATGAGTATGAAGAGATGTGTAAGTTGTGAATCATATGTTTAAATCTTATACTTTTCAAAAACATTTCAACTAGAGATTCAAATGAAATTTTGTTCCTCGTGAAAAAATCCTAATTTTCTATTAATATGGAAAACTACATGTTGTAAATGCTAGTGGCATATGATGTATGTAGTGGCGATAGCCATCAAATTATATAGATCTGTACAAAATTACCCCGTAAGGGTATACAATCTAGTTCTGTAAATGTTTATACAAAAATACAAAATATTATATAGAATGGATAACTAATATGTACTATTCAAAAAATTACTGTAAAAATAGGGCCTATCGGCCCTATGCTGTAGCTGATCGATGTAGGGCCTGTGATAATACTGAAAGAACTTTGCCTCCCTTTGTTCTTGTATCAACCATTAACCTCTAAGTTGGTTGGTGGCCTCCTTGGAAAGATGATTTGCAATTTGGTTGCGCTCCCTATAAATGTGGAGACAAGGAATATGTTCAAAATTTCTTTTTAATTGCAAAGCATCATCTAAAATGTTCCTGAGAGAGTGTACATGACGTGCAAATGTGCAATTGAACCAATTTATGATGATTTTGGAGTCCCCAGAGATGTAAATTTATCTACAGTCTTCAGCCAAGGCAAAATATAATAAGTGTCAGAGCAAGATGAGTTCTACGAAGTTGTTTGTGCTGGG
>APFE031657634.1:30596-55333 GCA_000404065.3 Pinus taeda | reverse complement strand
ATTTCTTTCGTTGCTTCAGCTGCTGCCACGTATTCTGCTTCTGTTGTGGAATCTGCTGGAACTGATTGTTTGCGTGATCTCCAAGAGACAGCTCCTAATCCAAGACTCATAGCATATCCTAAATTAGATACTCCAGTTTCTTTGTCTCCATCGAAGTCTGAATCAGAGTATCCAATCAAGCTGAAGTCGTCCACCTATGTATACTTGATTCCAAGTCTTGAGTTCCCTTCAAGTACTTTAGAACTCTTTTTGCAGCAGACCAATGTCCTTCACAAGGCTTTTGCATAAACCTGGAGAGGATTCCAACAGCAAATGAAATGTCTGGTCTGTAGTAGTGAGATAGATGAGACTTCCTATAAGCTGTCTGTACTTTGTTGCATCCTCAAATTCTTTTCCTTCAATAGATGTGAGCCTCAAGTTTTGTTCCATTGGAGTAGAAAGAGGATTGCACTCTGTCATGCCAAATCTGTTTAACAAATCTCCAATGTATTTCTTTTGAGAAAGAAATATGGATTTTGGATGTTGGGTTACTTCAATGCCAAGATAGTAATGAACATAGCCCAAATCAGTCATTTCAAAACTTTTTCCTAATTCTTTCTTTATGGATGCAATATAACTTTCATTGTTCCCTGTCATTAAAAGATCATCTACATATACCACAAGATATACAACTGTTTTGCCAACTTTCTTGACAAATAAAGTTGCATCATCAAGATCAAAATGATTGAGTTGAGTTTCAGAAGATGCTCAGTTAGCTTTTCATACCAGGCTCGTGGTGCTTGTTTGAGGCCATACAAGGACTTCACAAGTTTGCATACTTTATGTTCATGTCCTTTCACAGCAAATCCTTCAGGCTGGGACATAAAACATTTTCTTTTAGATCTCCATTCAAGAAGGCAGTTTTTACATCCATTTGATGGACTTTCCAACCGTTCTGAACTGCCAGTGCAAAGAGTGTCCAGATGGTGGCCTATTTTGCTGTGGGAGCAAAAGTTTCCTCATAATCGACCCCTTCCTTCTGTGCAAAACCTTTTGCCACAAGCCTAGCTTTGTGTTGTCAAGTGAGCCATCAGCTTTGTACTTGTTCTTGTAGACCCACTTGTAGCCAGCTAATAGGTTTGGTTCCAAATGGAGGATCAACCAGCTTCCAAGTGTCGTTCTTTATGAGGCATCATACTCCTTTTGCATCGCTTCTTTCCATTCATCATGAGAAGCAGCTTCTTTAAAGGAAGTTGGTTCAAAATCTGTAGACAAGTTCAATTCACAATCATAAGAAACATCCATATCAACAGGTGAATTAGAGTCATCTACATCACCTCCATTTTGTCGGTTTGAATTTCTGGTTCCTGTTTTTCCAATTTCATCAGGATGAACACTTTCAAGTGTCTTTGTCAGCCACTTTGGGGGACCTTTCTGAGATGGTCCAGGCTGCTCTGTTGATTGAGTTGGGAGTGAATCAAGATTGAGTCTCCCAATTCTATCAATTACATCACTTAAAGCATCATCCGTTGTTGGAGTTTCAGTCAGGGGAGAGTATTCTTCAGAAGAAGATTCCACATGTTGATCTAGTATAGGAATCCCCCCTTCAAGATGTGGAATCTGATTTTCAAATTCTTGAAATTATTTCATTTTTGCGAATCTATCCAAGCGATGAAGTTGTCGCTCAACAACATTGTCAGATTTGGATGATTCAAGAAAAATTACATCTCTAGATATAACAAACTTTTTATTTTCTTCATCATAGAGGCGGTATGCCTTGGAGGTATTTGAATACCCCAAGAAAATACACTTACGACTTCTAGCACCAAGTTTGTTTCTATGTACCTTTGGTATCAAAGCATAACAGGTGGAACCAAAAATCCTGAGATGTTTGACCGAAGGAACATGTCCATACCAAAATTCATAAGGAGTCTTGTTTCTTATAGCACTAGATGGACATCTATTCTTTATATATGCAGCACATAGAACAGCATCAGCCCAAAACATTATCTTTACATTTTTGAAAAAAAGCATGGATCGTACCATATTCAAAATTGTTCTGTTCATTCTTTCAGCTACACCATTCTGTTGGGGATTATAAGGCACAGTTGTTTGATGTTTAATCCCATGTTGGCGAAGGTATTGTTCAAATTCATTTGATGTATATTCTTTTCCATTATCAGTGCGAATAGACCCAATATGAGATTGTGCATCATTTTCAATCCATTTGTGAAAATTCTTGAATGTTAGGAAAGCATCAGATTTGTTCTTCAATAAATAAACCCAACACATTCTGCTGTAGTCATCAATAAATGTCATGATATATTTATTTCCATTTACAGAAGGAACATGCATTGGACCACATAAATCTGAATGAATAAGTTCAAGCTTCCTATGTGCTCTTGAATGTGAGTCATGAAATGACTGTTTGCTATGCTTTCCTAGAATGCAAGCATCACATTGCTTAAGTTTTCTAGGAATTGTAAGCAAACCAGCAACACCATTTTTCTTCAATAAACAGAGACTGTCATAGTTTAAATGTCCAAATCTAGCATGCCATAATAAACTTGATGGAAGTGTACCTTCTTCATGATGAGAAATATATGAGAAATGTTGTTTATGAGCAGATGTTCCTTATAGTTTGAGAAGTCTTTCTTCTTCTATTCCCCTCATGACAAGTGAGTGATCAGATGATTTTCTCACCTCAAGCTTGTCATTAAACATATGAATGGAGTGACCTTGCTGGCGGATGTGGACCAAGGACAGCAAGTTTCTCTTGAGATGTGGGAGATATAAAACATGATCAAGAGGAAAGTCTGAGAGACCAGGCAGTTTAAGCCTGATTGTGCCAAGCCCTGATGGCTTGATTTTTGACTGATCTGCAAAATAAACTACTCCATCAACATTGTCAGTGAAATCTTCAAAAAAGTCTTTTCTATGAGTCATGTGACAGGTTGCTCCTGAATCAAGCAGCCAGTCATTTTTCCAAGAAGCAAGTGAAGTGTTAAACAAATCTTCATTTACTCCAATTTTACATTGTGCCTCAATATAGTGAGCGGATTCAGGTGCTTTACCTTTGTCTGTATCATCATTTTTACCTTTCTGTTGGTTTCTTCTCTGCTCAATTTTGTCCCATGGTAGCTTGCATGTAGAGGCATCATGTGATCCATTTCTTTTGCAGCGAATACAATGTAAATCTGCCTTTTCTCCTTAAGGATGTCTGCCCCCCCTGCCTCTGAAGTATCTTCCTCTTCCTCTTCGTCCACCTCTTCCTCTTGTAGAATCTTGAGCAGGATATTTTTCTTTATTAGCCATGCATACAGTCTCTTCAGAAGATTCAGGGACTGTCTTCTTTCCAAAGGCTTTTTCTCTTTCAGCAAACTTTTTCACAAGAGATTCAAAGGTTATATCCTTAAGATTTCCATTTGCTTGCAAAGACTCAAGATAATTGGAGTATGTAGGATATAGTGCCTTGAGAAAAGCAATAAGAGATATATCTAGCTCAACTTTAGTGGATTTGATATCATGCACTATAGATTTTATTTCAGATGCAAGAGCAAGAGGGTCATTTTTTTGCAGTTCAAGAGTGAAGAGTTTAATCATAAGTTGGACGACTTCAAGTGCAAAATGTGAGTCATAGAGCTCTTTCAGCTTTTGTAAAGCTTCAAAGGCAGTTGTACATGTTTTAAGGTGATGACTCACCTCCTTATTTACAGATGCCGCTATTAGTTCATATGCTTTGTTGTTCTTGTTTTCCTAGATGGCAAGCTCTTTGTCTGATGTGGGCTTTTCTAGGTCATTGTCTCCTTCTCCGACACACACTCCTTTCCACAGCTCATTGAAAATGAGGGTGTGTTGTACCATCCGGGACCAGTTAGGATAGTTCTCCTTGCCAGTGAGAACTATTCCTATCATAGAGATGATTGAATGCATTCTGTAAAAGGTTACTTCTGCTGATATATACTTCTGATGAAAAAAAATTTACTCTTAAAAAACTTCCGCTGCTTTAAAAAATGATTTTGCTATGGAGAAAAAAATCATTAAAATTCTGCTACATATATCACCACATATATATCTGTGCAAAAATTAGTATATATAACACCATATTCAAAATTCTGCTATATGTATCACTGGGCTAGCCACAATTCAACATTCAATGCTTGCCAGGTGGAACATAAGAGCAAGTAGCTCAACCATGACAAAATTAATACGCTGACGTTGTCTTTCTTGAAATCAACATAATTCTTGACAGAGAATGCATACAACAGTTATTGGTACTTTGCTGGATACCCAACAGCATAGAGAAGAAAATAGCCTTATGCTTCAACGCACACCCAGGTGATACAGCGCAACCCTAATCCTTCAGTTGCACGGACCACAAAATTGATGCCTCACTGCAACACGTTTGACTGTGCATTTGGTGTTCTAATTTGTCTCTTTAGACCGAATCCGCGCTCTGACCTCTCTGCAGCCACAAATATACTAAATTTTATGTATTTCCTTTGCAACGCAATGTGGTCCGAGTTCGAGTAACCGTGGAGAGGAGAAGAGAAAAATAAAGGTTGCTCACTGCTCTTCGCACAACACGCTCATTGCTCTTCGCACAACACGCGGGCAATGGAGTTGGCACTTGTTGCCATACTAACTGTGCATCGGAGGAGACGAGCGGGTGGAGTAGGAGACCGTAGCAGCAGAGAGGAGATCCACAACCATGGTTTTCGTCAAAGCCCAGAAAACCAGGGCCTACTTCAAGAGGTTTCAAAACATGACCACAGGCAGCGTTCCAGGTGATTTAAACAGGCAGCGAACCAAAAGATTTAAACAGGCAGCGTTCCAGGTGATTCAAACAGGCAGCGGACCAAAAGATTTAAACAGGCAGCGTTCCAGGTGATTCAAACAGGCAGCGGACCAAAAGATTTAAACATGCAGCGTTCCAGGTGATTTAAACAGGTAGTGGACCAAAAGATTTAAACATGAAACGCTATAGTAAACGCGCAGGTTCCAAACATCATTTCATATATAGCATTCATACGTTACCAATTCCAGGCATTTCAATGCAGGCAGCGACAGTCTTCAGGCACGCAGTCTTCAATGTCAGAGATGTCAGAGTAGTGCTCAGGACTGAGCAGCTCTCAGGACAGCAGGAGTTACAACTATTTCTGGGACCTGTGCTCTGATACCATGTCAGGCCAGGGTAACTCCAGAATGAATGAGCGAGAGAAACTGATCATTTTATTCATTAGCTAACATACATTTATATACATAAATATGACGGATCAGTTCATCTTCTGGATGACTGTCCAGTTCACCCATCCGTTTCGGATTAGGTGTCCACATATCCATACAAAGCATAAAATGGTGACATACTAATGGACATGTGACGTGTAGTGTTGTAGCAGTACTCCCCTAGATGCAGCCACTTCAGCCATGTTCGCTGCTGCCCACTAACATAGTTATGCAAGTAGCCCTCCAGCCACTTGTTAACTATCTCTGTCTGCTCGTCCGTCTGTGGGTGATAACTGGTACTCAGTGTCAACTCCGTCCCCACCAACTAGAAAAGCTCTTGCCAAAATTCGCCCATGAAACGACTGTCCCTGTCACTAGTGATGGTCTTGGGAAGACCATGTAACCTGAAAATCTCTCTGAAGAACAGCTCGGCCACCTGTGTTGCTGTGTAGTGTGCGGATATGGCGAAAAAGTGTGAGTACTTTGTCAGCCGATCAACGACGACAAAGATGCAGTCCTTGCCGTGTACCATGGGCAACCCTGTGATGAAGTCCATCGAAATACACTCCCATTTCCCCTCCAGTGGGAAGAGGCTGCAATAGTCCTGCTGGATGGTGCATCTCCCCCTTGTTCCTCTGGCAAACATCGCACTCCCGGACGTGCTGGAGTACATCCTCCTTGAGGCCCTTCCATGAGAACCTCTCTCTAATGGCCCTGTAGGTTTTGGTAAACCCCTGATGACTTGCCAATGGTGAATCATGTGACGCCTGAAGTATCTTCTTCTTGAGCTGAGACCCCTCAGTTAAGAAGATCCGGTCCCTATAGTAGATGATCTCATCGACCACCCTGTACTTGTCATTCGCCGCCTGCCCATCCAGAACCTCACATGCAAATCTATCCTTGGAGTACTCAACTAGGAGTCGAGCCCTCTAGTCTGCGTCCAAGCTCATAAGAGACAACGTGGCTGGTCTACGTGAAAGGGCAGCTGCTACCACGTTGTTCTTACTTTTGACATACTCAATGTCAAAGTCATACGCTTGGATCTTACTGATCCACTTCTGCTGCCTCTCCTGTAGCTGCTTCTGCTCCAAAAAAAACTTGACGCTGTTGTGATCAGTCTTCACCTTGAACCTGTTACCCACCAAATATTTCCGGTACTTGGCCAATGCATGCATGATGGCTAGCATCTCCTTGTCGTATATAGAATACAACCTCTCATGCGGAAGGAGCTTCCGGCTCTCAAAGGCTATAGGGTGACCTCCCTGCATCAACATTGCGCCGATCCCCTCTCCCGATGCATCGCACTCCAGAACAAATGGCTGTGTAAAATCCGACAATGCAAGCACTGGGCAGCTGCTCATAACCTCCTTGAGCCTGTCAAAGGCTCGTTGCGCTGTATCTGACCAACTGAATGCCCCCTTCCTCGTCAAATCTATCAGGGGTGCAGCAAGTTGTGAGAAACCCTTGACGAACTTCCGGTAGTAAGTTCAAATGCCAATGAATCCTCAGAGATGTTTCTCGGCTCTGGCCAATCTCTGATGGCCCTGATCTTCTCCTCATGGACCCTCACTCCATCCACCCCTATAATGTGTCCCAAGTATAACATCTCCGTCAACCCAAACTCACACTTGGAGAGCTTGGCATAGAACTGTTGCTCCTCCAAGATGTGCAATACTGTCTCAATGTGCTGGAGATGCTCCTCCCAAGTCTTGCTGTAAATGAGGATATCATCAAAGAACACCAACACAAACTTCCTTAAGTGATTGCGGAAGATGTGATTCATGCAAGACTGGAATGTAGTTGGGGTGTTGGTAAGCCCGAAAGGCATCACCAAAAACTCAAAGTGCCCATAGTGACACCTAAAGGCGGTCTTGGGAATGTCCTGTTCCCTCACGCGAATCTGATGGTACCCAGATCTCAAATCAATCTTTGAGAAGAACCGTGCTCCTGTCAACTCATCCATCAACTCATCGATCCTGGGTATGGAGTACCTGTTTTTCAGTGTCTTCTTGTTCAAAGCCTTGTAGTCAATGCACATCCTCAATGTGCTGTCCTTCTTCTTCACCAA
This sequence comes from Pinus taeda, assembly GCA_000404065.3. Lineage (NCBI taxonomy): Eukaryota > Viridiplantae > Streptophyta > Pinopsida > Pinales > Pinaceae > Pinus > Pinus taeda. The sequence continues at coordinate 48,060 of APFE031657634.1, read as the reverse complement.
CACCACGGAAGAAGCAAAAGGACTCGTGCTCAACCGAATGTGCCCAAGAGCCAGCAACTCCTGAATGGCCTGCTCAATCTCATCCCAATAGGCCTTGGGATGCCTATAGGGGGTAGTAATCACTGCCTGTATGCCCTGCTCAAGCTCAATGGTATGCTCAAACCCCCAGTCCGGTGGCTGTCCCAGTGGAATCTCCCCAAATACTGTGGCATACCAGTCAAGGATGGATTGTATCTCCAGGTGCACTGTCTGCCCTGTAGTCCCTGCCTCCGATGCATGCATCTCCACTGCCCACTCTATGTCTCTCTTCTGGAAGACTGCCTCCATCCGATGAGCCGAACAGTCTGAAGCGGATATGTGTGCTATCCCCGTATCTTCTCATGCCTCCCTGTCTTCTCATCATCCCACTCCATCTCTAGGGCCTTCCAATTTGTAATGACCTTCCCTAGAGTGATAAGCCACTAAACACCCAATACTATGTTGGTGTTCGGAATATTGACCACGAAGAAGTGGTCAGCCAGTGTGTAGGTGCACATCATTACTGATAACTCTGGAACATAACGAGCACACGCCATGGTCTGATTGCCTAGGACCAAAACCGAGAATCCATCAAATCTCTCTATCTGTATACCTCTCCGCTCAACCATTTGTGCATCGATGAAGTTGTGGGTGGCCCCACTGTCAATCAAAACTGATACTCGCTGGCCACGTACTGTCCCCCATACACGCAACATCAAATACTTGGGAACTCCTCGCAATGCTGCAAGGGCTCCTCTGGTAGGTGCAAAAGCTGCACCACTTGCTGCTGGTGGTGGAGGTGGCAAGGGACCTTGCATAGCATGACTATCTCCTGTCTCCACGTCATCCTCCTCATCCTTCTCCCTGCTGCTTTCGGAGAAGACCTCAATAAAATGTGCTTTGCCAGCAGCACATCTATGTCCTGGTGCCCACGGCTCTTGGCAGGTAAAGCACAACCGCTTCTTCTTCAACTCCCTCCTAGCATCGTTATCAATTTGTGCTCGTCTTGGATTCCCCTTTGGAGGCAGAATCCTCACGTCCTTCCCCTTAGGCTAGAAAGCTTGTCTCTGGGGGTAAGGTGTCTGGGTCCTGGGTAAGGCATCCTGTAAGCCCTGGGTCCTGCTGATAGCATCTTGGAGTGTGGCTGGTCTAGTGAATCTGATTAGACCCCGAAGTGGCTCTGCTAACCCCTCAACAAACATGTAGATCCTTCGTGTCGTGGATAGATTTGGTACCATCACTGAAATCCTCAGGAAGTCTGCAATGTAGGTCTTTGGGATCCCAATCTATTTGAGCCTCGTCAGCTCAACAAAGTGTTGTTCCGGATCCCTCCGGTCAAGCCTCTCCATCAATCTCTTGGTGAACTTAGCATATGTCGTCACTAAGGAGTGTCCGAGTGTAACCATCCCATGGAACCACCAATCCTAGGCCTCACCATCCAAATGTAATGTCGCCACCTTGATGGCCTCTGCCTCTGACATCTGGTTAAGTTGGAAATAGATGTTTAGCTTCTCCACCCAAGACCTTGCCGAACTGTTTGATGAACCATCAAACGTAGGCAAGGGGAACCTACTAGCTGTGCGGTGGGTGTCTCCATCATGATAATGCCGATGTCCTCTGTGATGGTCACGGGGTCTACTATCCCGCTAGAGCTGAACAAAGTCTTTGAATGAGAGAACATCCCTGAATTCCTGCCCATAGGCTTGGTACTCTGCAAAATAATCGCTCATATGACCGGGCTCTGCCTCCTGCTAGGCTTCGGCCCCCATGTCTACTCCTAGAAAAGTGGGCATGGTAGAGCCTGTAGGGGCATGTGAGGCCATCTGCAGAGTAATATCATGCTGAGCGGCACCCTGCTCTGGAAAATGGTGGGATGTACCTGATCCCTCACCAACGTGGAAAACTCGTGGGTTCTCACATTGTCTAGCCTCCACTGCCGTGAATCTCTGACTCGTCACCTCGATCTGCCTCGACAGATCCTGCACTGAATTGAGGAGCATGTCCACAAATCTCTTCCCGTCCTCATCTGCCATCGGATCTACCTGCTCTGTGTCCACCCTAGGCTCCTTCTGTTCTGTGTCCACCATAGGCTCCTCTTGTTTTGCGTCCACCACAGGAACACAATCTCCCTCTCCGTAGGTGTTCTCTAACCTACACCCAGTGTCTCTGTATCTCCTACCTCTGTAACAGATGTAGGGTTTTTCCTCTGGCGTCATAGATTGCTAGCTCCACAGGCTGAGCCAGATCTATGCTTTGATATCACTATAATATCCCGTTTTAGAGATATTCCCCAAAACCCAAATATGCACAGATGATATAATAACGGGAAGCTCAAAATGATAAAAATAACAGTGGTGCAGCATATAATAATGTAAACATGAAATATAAACAGAGACTCGAGAAATGCAGAGAGAAATGCTAAGCCATTTTATTATACTAAGTAGTGGAATGAGTACAGGAGGTGATCAGAAAGATGGCACCTCGACTTGCACTAGGCAAGTGAAGAAATACACTCAGAATAGCAAAGGAATGGCCTCTCTCTAAACTGCGTGGATGTTGCTAGAAATTGCAGTGCTATAGCTACTACTGGAAATCAAATGAGGATTTGGGGTTGTTCCCCTCATAAAATGTTGAAACTCTGGAATCAGCCTCTACTCAGAAAACCCAGAAAACCCAGAAAGCTTTTCTGAAATGGCCGACCCCCGAAAATCGCCCCCTTGGGGAATTACGCAATCCCTCAAGACTTTGCGCTGCCACTGAGTAGAATCCTCCAAAATACTACCTGAAACTCTTCCAAACTCCTCCAATATGCAAGAGCTGATCTCTTGCTCAATCTCCCAGCTCAACTCCTCCACAAACCCCCAATCCGGAACTGCCCCCGGAAAAACTGCGTCCCTCTCTCTCAAGACTGTGCAGTCCTCAAATGCTCAGCTCCACCTCAATGCCAAAGATCAAAACTACTGCAACAAGATTGTTGAAACTACCTTGCCCGAGTAGGCACTCGAAGTCCCCCGAGGCTAAGGGTGAGATCTCCGAATGGAGATGCTCAGTGCACTGAATAGTGTTGCAGACAGGCTAAACAACCAGTGTGCCCCAAGTCGAAGTGACTAGCTCAAATGCTCATAACTGAATGCCAAAATGAGGAGGCTCCTCTCTCCTTTATAGCATTGGCCTCTCTCAATCCCAAGGCTCACCTCCTCCAATGTAATCTCCTCTTGCCACGTGTTCCTTTTCCCATCTTCGCAGTCCCTCCAAGTGTCTGCATGGGCCCCATCTCTGCGTGGTCCTTTGCCCCCCTTGGCTCTCCTTTAAGTCACAACGTTGTGCTACTAGGAAGTGACTTTTATTCTAAAAGTGAGTTATGTCCTCTTTTCCTCACCTTTTTATTTACAAATAACTATAGAAGGCAAAATTGAGCAAAATCGAATATTCTAATTAGCCATGGCTAATTAGGAATATTACACAGTTCAATAAGGGATTTTGATCCAAGGCTGAAGAATACATATCAAAGAGGCAACAAAGTGCTGGAAAAGGTCGTGCAGAGCCTAGGAGGGTTGATGTAGAGGCTAAGGAGTCCAACACAGAGGGCCGTAGAGGTTGACGCAGAAGTCGAAGAGGGCTTCAGTGGTAGCACTAGGAAGATTCTGTGGGGCAGACTGGGAGCTGATTAGCTGACACATAGCCGAGGAAGGGTGATGCAGTTCTAGAGGAGTGCTTGGAGCAACTTTCACTGTCCAACACAAGGAACAACAAAAGTCACTGTGGATTGTTCATCTGGTTGTTGATTTGCTGGAATATCTGTCTCTAGATAGAGGTACTACTGCTGAGGATATTCTCTGAAGGTTGGGCCATTTCTGGTACCCTAGTTGTATTCAGAAATTTGCTTAATAATAAAACCCTCATATATGCTGCACTGGTTTTCCCGAATTGGGGTTTTCCCGGGACGATTGTCCAAAAAGATGCCACCTCGACTTGCACCAGGGAAGTGAAGAAATACACTCAGAATAGCGAAGGAATGGCCTCTCTCTGAACTGCATGGATGCTACTAGGACACTGCACTGTTGCTGCTACTGCTGGAAATCAAATGAGGATTTGGGGTTGTTCCCCTCCTCAGGAAATGCCGAAACTCTGGAATTAGCCTCTACTTAGAAAACCTAGGAAAGCCCAGAAAGCTTTTCTAAAATGGTCGTCCCCCGAAAATCGCCCCCTTGGGGAATCACGCAATCTGTCAAGACTCTGCACTGCCACTGAGTAGAATCCTCCAAAATACTGCTTGAAACTCTGCCAAACTCCTCCAATATGCAAGAGCTGATCTCTTGCTCAATCTCACAGCTCCAAATATTCTGGCAAATCAACAACTAGATGAACGATCCCACAACAACTTTGGTTGTTCCTTGTGATGGACAGTTTAACAGCAACAAATATGCAAGAGCTGAACTGCCCCTAGAAAAATTGCGCCCCTCTCTCCAAAATACTGCCTGAAACTTTGTTAAACTCCTCCAATATGCAAGAGTTGATATCTTGCTCAATCTCCCAGCTCAACTCCTCCACAAACCCCCAATCCGGAATTGCCCCCAGAAAAATTGCGTCCTTCTCTCTCAAGACTGTGTAGTCCTCCAATGCTCAGCTTCACCTCAATGCCAAAGATCAAAACTATTGCAACAAGATTGCTGAAACTTCCTTGCCCGAGTAGGCACTCGAAGTCCCCCGGGGCTAAGGGTGAGATCTCCGAACGGAAATGCTCAGTGCACTAAACAGTGCTACAGATAGACTAAACAGCCAGCATGCCCTAAGTCGAAGTGACTAGCTCAAATGCTCATAACTGAATGCCAAAATGAGGAGGCTCCTCTCTCCTTTATAGCATTGGCCTCTCTCAATCCCAAGGCTCACCTCCTCCAACGTAATCTCCTCTTGCCACGTGTTCCTTTTCCCATCTGCATAGTCCCTCCAAGTGTTTGCATGGGCCCCATCTCTGTGTGGTCCTTTGGCCCCCTTGACTCTCTTTTAAGTCACAATGTTGTGTTACTAGGAAGTGACTTTTATTTTAAAAGTGAGTTATGTTCCCCTTTCCTCACCTTTTTATTTACAAATAACTGTAAAAGGCAAAATTGAGCAAAATTGAATGTTCCAATTAGAATGGCTAATTAGGAATATTACACAGTTCAATAAGGGATTTTGATCCAATCCTGAATAATACATATCAAAGAGGCAACAAAGTGCTGGAAGAGGTTGTGTAGAGCCTGGGAGGGTTGATGTAGAGGCTAAAGAGGCCAGTGCAGAGGACGCAGAGGGCCGTAGAGGCTGACGCAGAAGTTGAAGAGGGCTTCAGAGGCAGCGCTAGGAAGATTCTGTGGGGCAGACTGGGCGCTGATCAGCTGACACATAGTCGAGGAAGGGTGATGCAGTTCTAGAGGAGTGCTTGGAGCAACTTTCACTGTCCATCACAAGGAACAACCAAAGTTGTTGTGGGATCGTTCATCTAGTTGTTGATTTGCCAGAATATTTGTCTGTAGATAGAGGTACTACTGTTGAGGATACTCTCTGAAAGGTGAGCCATTTCTGGCACCCTAGTTGTATTAAGAAATCTGCTTAATAATAAAACCCTCATATATGCTACACTGGTTTTCCCGAATTGGGTTTTTCCCAGGATGGTTGTCCAAAAATAACAGTGTCCCTTATGTTATGGTCTTAGTTTATTTTGTTGCATGATTTGTATATTTGTGAAGGCTGCAATAGTGTTTACTTCGATGTTTATGCAATTAAATAACTTGTTAATGTAAAAAACAAGTAGGAGATTGTAAACCAGTAATTGCAGTAGGGGTTTTTGATGTGTTAGATTCAAGAATTTTCATATAGTATCAGAGGGATTGCAAATCATAGACGACTGAAGACACCAGCGGAGAAATCTGAGAATTTGTAGCATAAAAGCAACTGTCCCAAGAGACAACGTTGTTCTAGAGCTGGAGAGGCAGAATGAGGAGTGACGCAGTGCAGAAAAGGTGACGGAGAGGCTCATGCAGTGCTTGCGTCAACATTTTGAGCCAGGAGAGGAAGACGCAGTAGCTAGGAGGACCCCACACAGTAGTTGCGTCAGCCATCAGGGCCACCGCAGAGGTAGAGGAGGGCTGATCAGGCTCACACAGAGCCACGTCACCTTTTTGAGCCAAGAAGGATTGATGTAGTTGGTCGGGAGAAGCAAATTCAGCCCATGCAGAGATTGCGTAGAGCTTGAAGGGCTCAGATTCTTTGAATTCCTGGGGCTAAGGGAGTTGTGCAGATTTTGATTTGTGGAGCTGGTGCGATACTGTTTTTGTCGGTGCAGAACAGTTTTTAAGGAGACTGAAACAAGGTAGAGGGAAGCACTACCTCGACAGATTTCTAGCCAAGAAATCTAGATCCGAGTTGCAGCGATAAAGGAGGACTGGAGAGTAGTGATTCGATGGTTGGGCGGAGGATTTCTGAGAGGGAAATCATGACTTAGAGGGAGTCTAGAGATGAGGAGTAGAGATGGTAGTGAATAGATTGAGGGATCAGGACAGATTAGACGGGGCTTCCAATTTTGTCATCTAGAAGGCCAGGATCCTGGCAATCCTGGACAAACATTGCATCAAGGACTATGCCTTGAAAGTAGTTGTCCTAGTTGACACTAATGTAGTTGAGAAGTATGCGGAGGCCCAGGCGGAGGTGAAATGCATGATCCTAGATGGGATCAAGGACCATGTCATACCACATATTGTTGAGAAGACAATAATAAAGGAGATGTGGGACACAATGACCACCTTATACCATGGCTCTTCCGTGTAGCGCAAGATGTTATTGGAGAATCAACTGAGGTCATATCAGATGCAGAAAAGGGAGGAGATAGATCCCTTTCTTCTCATGTTGTAGGGGATTCGCGACCAACTTACTTTCGTGGGTTCTACTCCAGATCCATAGTTCTTAGTCAGGATTGCCCTGAATGCAGTATCCAAGGAGTGGGAGACGTTTGTCCAAAGCATTTTTGGCAGAGCAACTCCCTTCGGTTGGTAGAAGATGTGGGTAGCTGTTTGACAAGAAGAGCTTAGGAGATTGACCAAGGGAGGGAGTAGTGGTAAGGGAGTTCGAATCAAGGAGGAGAAGGAGGATGTAGCTCTCACATCAGTGGGACAATAGGGCCTATAGAAGAGGAAGAAGAAAGACATATCCAAGGTCAACTGTGGGGAGTTGGAACCCTATGCCTCTTAGTGCCCCAGGAAGAGAAGTAAGGGAGAAGCTTCTGACTCAAAGGATGTTGTGCCATGAGTGCTCATGCGCCTCTAAAGAAGAGGTGGGGTGATTTGTAGTTGTAGTGGGGGGGACTACAGAAGAGGGGCAGGATCCTTGAGGTGCCCAAACTCTTGGATCACATCCGGCTACAGGAGCCCTTAAGGACAGTAGCATGATGACAGGTGTCGGGTGGAGCAAGGTGTGATGGAGCAAAAAGGCAGTGCTAGAGTGCAGAAGTCTGTAGCAGCAGTGGAAATTGCAGCTGTGCAAGAGGCGCAAAAGAGGTTGCAGCAACGCAGTGGCAACAGAGGGATCACATGATAGCAGCAAAGGTGGCTTTAGGATCACGAGGCTTCTAGACTGACCAGGATGTCAGTGATTGGGTGAAGTCAATTACTTACTTCTTGGTAATTGAGTTGCAGTGTAGCAGTTAGCAGTGGTAGTGCTATGGGCAACATTTTGAGAGGGAGTTGCAATATAGATGTAGCAGTGGTAGTCATGGGCAACGGTACAAGAAGCAACAGTGTAATAGATGTGGGGCAGCAGGCTAAGCATCAACCCAGAGGACCGATGCGGAAGATTAGTGTGATGCTTCTTTGGTGAAGCATTGCTATAACACATTGCTCACTAGGGGGGAGTGTTGATTTTGGATAGCATTGGATGTTCTCTAGCTTTGAAAATTGGTGGAGAGGTTAAGGCACATAAGATCACCAAGACCCAGAAATCGTTTGAAGAAATTCCACCCTGATGAGGAGTTATTAAAACAATTAATATTTTTAATGAGTTCCTAGGTCTAAACTTAGGAAAATAAAAATATTAATGTGTATTAGTAAAATATGGGTGAAAAAGTTCTAAGTGACAAGGATCAAGCCATTTCTAATTTTAGCCATTGACTGGGGACTTAATCTCGGCCGTGGAAGACTCAACAGGAAAAGTATAAGAGGAGGCTTGAGGGTCAACTGGAGACACATCAAGAGATATCAAGAATTTGATTTTCTGGGGTTGGGTTTGCTGAGGAAATCGAGTTAGAGATGTGTTGTTGCGAGGAGCAGTTCAATAAGGAATTTCGGTCCAAGGTTGAAGAATACATATCAGAGAGGCAACAAAGTGCTGGAAGAGGCAGTGCAGAGCCTAGGAGGGTTGAAGTAGAGGCTAAGGAGGCCAGCGCAGAGGATGCAGAGGGCCGTAGAGGCTGACGTAGAAGCCGTAAAGGCTAACGCAAAAGTCGAAGAGGGCTTCAGAGGCAGCGTTGGGAAGATTCTGTGGGGCGGACTGGGACTGATCAGTTGACGCATAGCCGAGGAAGGGTGACACAGTTCTAGAGGAGTGGTTGGAGCAGCTTTCGCTGTCCAGTATAAGGAACAACCAAAGTCACCGTGGGATTGTTCATCTGGTTACTGATTTGCCGGAATATCTGTCTCCAAATAGAGGTACTACTGCTAAGGATATTCTCTGAAGGGTGAGCCATTTCTGGCACCCTAGTTGTATTCAGAAATCTACTTAATAACAAAACCCTCATGTATGCTGCACCAGTTTTCCCGAATTGGGTTTTTCCTGGGACGATTGTCTAAAAATAACGGTGTCCCTTGTGTTATTGTCTCAGTTTATTTCAGTGCATGATCTGTATATTTGTGAAGGCTGCAATAGTGTTTACTCGATGTTTATGCAATTAAATAACTTTTGATGCAATGGCTCTTCCGTGCAGGGATTCAATTGTAGAATTGAGGCTTCTGTGATCCATGTCAAAATTACAAGAGATTCTTCAGCGTAAATCACATAAAATTTCATTTTCCGATGCGTTTCGAACCAACTAGTGTGGTTCATCGTTCGGACAAGTTGAAGAAACAAATCTAGCTTAGCATGTTAAATACCACTAAAGTTATCGTATTTAGTGATATATTAATCCTAACTTTTCTTAACAAACTAATATTATTTTTAATGAATATATATATATATATATATACAATTTAATAATTTAAATAAATAAATTATTTTTTAAAAAACTAACCATTAATTTATTTTTTTACCTGATTTAACTTATTTCCATAATGAATAATAATAATATTAAATTTATGAGTAAAAATTTGACTGGGTCTTTAAGTAAAAAATTAGTCGTTAATCAATTTTTAGCCGTTGGAGTCTCTGCTCAGACTATTTAACATGCTAAGCTAGATCTGTTTCTTCAACTTGTCCTGACGATGAACCACACTAGTTGGTTCGAAACGCGTCAGCAAATGAAATTTTATGTGATTTACGCTGAAGAATCTCTCGTAATTAAATAACTTGTTAATGTAAAGAACAAGTAGGAGATTGTAAACCAATAATTGCAGTAGGGGTTTCTGATGTGTTAGATTAAGGAATTTTCACATGGTATCGGAGCGATTGCAGATCATAGACGATCGAAGACACCAGCTAAAACATCTGAGAATTTGTAGCATAGAAGCAACTATCTTGAGAGACAACGCTGTTCTAGAGCTGAAGAGGTAGAAGGAGTGACGTAGTGTAGAAAAGGTGACGTAGAGGCTCATGCAGTGTCTACATCAGCATTTTGAGCCAGGAGAGGAAGACGCAGTAGCTAGGAGGAGCCCACGCAGTATCTGTGTCAGCCTTCAGGGCCAGCATAGAGGCAGAGTAGGGCAGATCAGGCTCACACAGAGCCACATCAGCTTTTTGGGCCAGAAAGGATTGACGCATTTGGTCGGGAGAAGCAGATTTAGCCCATGCAGAGATTGCTCAGAGCCTGAAGGCTCAGGTTCTTCAAATTGCTGGGGCTAAGGGGGTTGTGCAAATTTTTGATTTGTGGAGTTGGTGGGACGTTGTTTCTGTCGGTGCAGAACAATGTCTACGGAGACTGAACCAAGGTAGAGGGAAGCACTACCTCGATAGATTTCTAGCCAAGAAATCTAGATTTGGGTTGCAACAGTAAAGGAGGATTGGAGAGGAGTCATTCGACGGTTGGTCGGAGGATTTCCGTGAGGGAAATCAGGACTGAAAGGGAGTCTAGAGAAGTGGAGCAAAGATGGCAGTGAATAGATTGAGGGATCATGACAGATTGGGCGGGGCTTCCATTTTGTCATCTGGAAGGCCAAGATCTTGGCAATCCTTGAAAAACATTGCATCAAGGATTATGCAGCTAAGAAGTATGTGGAGGAAGTATGCGGAGGCCCAGGCAGAGGCGAAATGCATGATCGTAGATGGGGTCAAGGATCATGTCATACCACATATTGTTGAGAAGACAACAACAAAGGAGATGTGGGACACCCTGACCACCTTATACCATGGCTCTTCTGTGCAACGAAAGATGTTATTGGAGAATCAGCTGAGGTCATATCAGATGCAGAAAGGGGAGGAGATAGATCCCTTCCTTCTCAGGTTGCAGGGGATTCACGACCAACTTACTTCTGTTGGGTCTTCTCCAGATCTAGATTTCTTAGTCAAGACTGCCCTGAATGCAATATCTGAGGAGTGGGAGACGTTTGTTCAAAGCATTTTTGGCAAAGAAACTCTCCCTAGTTGGGAGGAGATGTGGGCAGCTCTTCGACAAGAAGAGCTTAGGAGATTGACCAACGCAGGGAGTAGCGTTAAGGGAGTTCAAATCAAGAAGGAGGAGGAGGAGGATGCAACTCTCGCATTAGCGAGACAACAGGGGCTACAGAAGAGGAAGAAGAAAGACATCTCCAAGGTCAAGTGCTTCAACTGTGGGGCGCTGGGACATTGTGCCTCTCAGTGCCCCAGGAAGAAAGGCAAGGGAGAAGCTTCCGACTCAAAGGATGCTCCAACAAAGGTGGAGAAGGATGTCGAGACTAATGATGATTGTGCCATGAGTGCTCATGTGCCTCTAGAGAAGAGGTGGGGTGATCTGTAGTTGTAGTGGAGAGGACTACAAAAGAGGGGCAGGATCCTTGAGGTGCCTAAACTCTTGGATCACATCCGGTTATGGGAGCTCTTAAAGATAGTGGCATGATGATAGGTGTCAGGTGGAGCAAGGTGTGATGAAGCGACAAGGCAGTGCTAAAGTCTGTAGCAGCGCAATGGAGGTTGCAGTAGTGCGAGAGGCACAGAAGAGGTTGCAGCAAAGGGAGCACATGATAGCAACAGAGGTGGCTTCAGCATCACGAGGCTTCCAGACTGACCAAGATGTCAGTGATTGTGTGTAGTCAAATTACTTACTTGTCAGTAACTGAGTTGCAATGTAGTAGTTAGCAGTGGCAGTGCTATGGGCAACATGGGCAACATTTGAGAGGGAGCTGCAATACATATGTAGCAGTGGCAGTGGTAGTGGTAGTGGCAGTGGCAGTGGCAGTGTCATGAGCAACAGTACAAGAGGCAACAGTGTAGTGGATGTGGGGCAACAAGCTAAGCATCACCACAGAGGACTGATGCGGAAGATTGGTGTGATGCTTCTATGGTGAAACATTGCTCGAGCACATTCCTCGCTAAGAGGGAGTGTTGAATTTGGGTAGCATCGGATGTTCTCTAGCCTTGAAAATTGGTGGAGAGGCTAAGGCACATGAGATCTCCAAGACCCAGAAATTGTTTGATAGAAATTCCACTCGGATGAGGAGTTATTAAAATAATTGTTATTTTTAATGAGTTCCTAAGTCTAAACTTAGGAAAATAAAAATATTAATGCGTATTAATATAATATGGGTGAGAAAGTTCTAAGTGACGAGGATCAAGCCAGTTCTAATCTTAGCCATTGATTAGGGACTTAATCTCGGCCACTGAAGACTCAATAAGAAAAGTATAAAAGGAGGCTTGAGGGTCAATTGGAAACACACCAAGAGAGATCAAGAATTCGATTTTCTGGGGCTGCGTTTGCTAAGGAAATTGAGTTAGAGATCAGTTGCAACGAGGGGCAGTTCAATAAAGGATTTCGATCCAAGGCTGAAGAATACATATCGGAGAGGCAATAAAGTGCTGGAAGAGCATCGCAGAGTCTAGGAGGGCTAACGCAGAGGCTAAGGAGGCTAGAGTAGAGGATGCAGAGGGTTGTAGAGGTTGACGCAGAAGCTGTAGATGTTGATGTAAAAGTCGAAGAGGTCTTCGGAGGCAGCGTTGGGAAGATTCTGTGTGGCAGACTGTGAGTTGATCAGTTGACACAGAGTTGAGGAAGGGTGACATAGTTCTAGAGGAGTGCTTGGAGTAACTTTCACTTTCCAGCACAAGGAACAACCGGAGTCATTGTGGGATTGTTCATCCGGTCACTGATTTGCCGTAATATCTGTCTCCAGATAGAGGTACTACTACCGAGGATATTCTTTGAAGGGTGAGCCATTTTTGGCACCCTAGTTTTATTCAAAAATCTGCTTAATAATAAAACCCTGATATATGCTGCAACGGTTTTCCCAAATTGTGTTTTTTCGAGGACAATTGTCCAAAAATAATAGTGTCTCTTATGTTATTGTCTTAGTTTATTTCAGTGCATGCTTTGTATATTTGTAAAGGTTGCAATAGTGTTTACTTCGATGTTTATGCAATTAAATAACTTGTTAATATAAAGAACAAGTAGGAGATTGTAAACCAATAATTGCAGTAGTGGTTTCTGGTGTGTTAGATTCAGGAATTTTCACAGAGATTAAGTCTCTAATCAACGACTAAGATTAAAACATGACTTGATTCGCCTTCTAAACCATTCTCACCCATATTTTGATTAATACCCATTAATATTTTAATTTCACTAAGTTTAGACTTAGGAACCCCATTAAAAATATTAATTATTTTAATAAAATACAATTCGAGTGGAATTTCACGAAACGGTTTCTAGGTTCTTTAGAACTCATGTGCCTTAGCCTCTCTACCAATTTTCAAGGGTAGAGCACTTCTGATGCTACCAAAAACTAACACTCCGTCTTTGCGAGGAAAGTGGTCTAACAACAATGTCCACTTGCATGCTGCTCTGTCTCTGAAGCACCTCGTTTTTGCGCTATCGCTGCCACCGACACTGTGCTGCTGTTGCTATTATACTGCTGCCCATGACACTGCCACTACCACTACTGCATCTGTACTACAACTCCCTCTCAAACGTTCCATCTACTATGCTGCTAGCACTGCCACTGCATTTGTACTGCAACTCAGTTGCGGAGAGAAGCAACTGAAAAACGTCCAAAGTTAATTGAACTTAATTGTGTTCAACATAATATCATGAACGTTGGAATGTGATTGTTACTAGTCTCTGACCCTCTGAATTTTCTGCGTCGCTGTTGACTTCTGCACTGCTGTCAACCTTGCTCTACACTAATCAGTGTCTGGTCTTCGGCTACTACATCTGTCCTTCAAACTATTCACTGCATCATCTGACACTAACTTCATCTCGCTACTGCTGAATCTCAGGCTCCCATACCAAGGAATTCATCCAAGAGGTGGACTCCTCAAGGATCCTACCCACATGTAGTCCTCCTAACTACAGCTCAATATCACTCCATCTCCCTCCTGGAGATGCGTGGGCACTCATGGCAAACTCATCTTCATCAATCTTTGCTGGAGCAGCCTTAGGATCATGTTTCTCATCCTTATCCTTTTTCTTCAAAGGACACTAGGATGCATAGTGGCCCATCTCGCCACAACTGAAACATTTCACCTTCAAAATGTCCTTCTTCTACTTCTTCTTTTGCTGTCCCTTTGATGCTAGAGTTGTGTTCTCCTCCTCATCCTTGGTCTTCATGCGACTCCCATTGCTGCCATTGAGGTTGACCTTGAGAAGGTCCCTCCTTAATTCCTCGTTGAAGGGCTGCCCACATCTCCTCCCATGAAGGTAGTCTTTCCCTGCCCAATATGCTTTGGATGAAGACTTGCCATTCATTCGAGACTCCATTCAGGGTTTTCCTCACCATCACGGTTGACTGAGGAGTGGACCCCACTGCAGCAAGCTGGTCTCCGGTATCCTGAAGATGTTGAAGATGTGAGTTAACCCCTTCTCCCTTCTGCATCAATGTCCGCTTCAACTTCTGCTCTAGGTACATCTTCTGCTGTTCAGAAGAGCCTTCATACAGAGAAGACAAGGCTTCCCACATCTCTTGGGTTGTATCCTTGCCCTGCAAATGTGAGACTACATGATCTCGAACTCGATCGAGAATGAGCCTCTTCACCTTTCCGTGCTCGACCTTGTACTTCTTCCCTTGATCATTGTCATCAAGAACAATTACAACACTTTTGACGTAGGCTTCGAGATTGTATTCTTCCAGAACAACTAAGATTCTGGTCTTCCATATGACATAGTTGGAAGCCCCTTCCAACCTTTCCTGATCTCTGAGCCCATGCGATGCCATCTCACACAACTGTCGAACTGACTCCTCTAGTCACTACTCAGCACTGTTGCCTGGCAAGTGAGAAATCCGAACTTTTTGGCAAAAAGAATTCTTTGAGGAGAAAATTCCCCTTCTATGTGTCTTTGCTCTTTTTCGACGGATTTCTGCCCCTTTTAGAAACTGCATCCTTGAGCACTGTGTTGAGGCTCTGCGTCACTCCCTTAGCCTCTGCAAACTTATGTGTTGGAAATCGTACCTCTTTGTCGACTCTCATAGAGAGAGATTTCCTCGGAATCTCTGCTTCCCGACAAGGATTGCTGAATCCCTTCAAGGGGATTCGAATTGCTGCCAAGTGCAGCTTTTGGCCTCTCTGCTCAGTGTTGGATCTACTCTTTCTGTTTCAAAATCAACGCTCTGAGACCATGTGAAAATACCTAATCCTCACGGAATCCCTACTGCAGCAACTTTGAATCTACTTCACCTACTTGATTTTAATTACATTCATCAAGTTATTCTTCTAAATACTGAAGCAAATTACTTCTGCAACCTCTACTTAAATTTGCTTTGCATGAAACAAGTAAACTGAGCAAAGAACAAGATACATAAGACACATTTATATTTGGACAAAATAAACCGGTGCAACAGCTCTGAGGGTTTTCTATTATTAAGTAGTAATTCTGAATACAAATGCTAGTTTCCCTCCCGACAAACCAATGACAGAGAAAGTACAATGGCGGAAAATTTGAGTGAGTTTTAACTCACTTCACCTAACAAATTCCGGCTAATTCGGCTACAAAACTAGCTAACCCTGGCTATTTCTGCACTGGCCCTGCATCAGCCTTACAGAATATGCGTCAGCTCTTCTGCCCATTGCGTCAGCTTTCCCGGCTGTTCCGGTAGTTTCGACTTTCTGCGTGGAAGGAAACTTTCTCCTTTGCACTGGCCCTTATGGCTTTGCGTCAAGGCCACGTGGGCCCAGACTGGCCTGTTGACTACTGGAGTAGCACCTGATGATTATGTGACGACTCCATGCCCAAGGATGATCCAGAGGACACTTGTACCATCAGATGTCATCAGTCAACAGAGTTTTTTAACTCTCCTTCTATCTTCTCATCATATTTCTTCTTTGTACCCAGATTCCACACCCTACGGGGAATTGTAATAAGTGATGCTAGTATGATGTTTCTTGAATTTGTAACAGGCCTAGGATGTGGGACTCGATCAGCAAACGAGTACACCTTGGAGTGTTTTTTTTATCCGGTTAATTATCCCTTCTTTTTCAGAGGCGGATAATTCTCTGGATTTTTTCACTCATTTTTACCCCAAAGCCAAGGTGACGGTTTGAAGATTGAGCCCCTGACACATTTTAGTGTCTAGGGTCGATGTATATTACCATACTAGATCACACATAAAGTTTCGTGGAATTTGGCTAGGTCTAAGTAGGATTTTTTAATAGTTAAAAATTTCCCGTAAAACGGGATTTTTTAATTATTTTTTATGTAAAGGCATAAATAAGTGGCCTTAGGAGATGTCTGGGGCGTATGACTAGTCGAAATTCATCCTCAGAGGCCCAGCATTCTCCTAGAGCCTACTTTGGGGGTCAAAAAATGACTCAGAGTCCCTCAAAAGGCGATTTTTCAAGTGACAGTGGCAAAAATGAAGAAAAAATTCAAAAAAATGAATAATTGGAAAAATTTATAAATTTTTCCAAAGTCAAAATAAGTCAAATTTTGACATGGAAGTCAAGCAGAAGATCAAGGGTGATGTGGCGGAGCATGTGGGACCCACCTCAAGTCAAAGTTTCAACAGAGACTCAAAGTCAAAGCCAAGTCAAAGAAAGTCAAAGTCAAATGGGCCAGCGTTGAGTTCATAAGGCAAATCGAATTTTTGAAGTTTTAACTTTGATTTAATTATAAGGTTGAGAAAGTAAAAGTTTATTAAAGTAAATTAAGTGGGTATGGACCCCACCTCAGCCCACCAAAATATATGTATTAGTCATGCTCATTAAAAGTTCAACGCATAGCCCAGCCATCCAAAAAATACGCTGGCCCACTCACAGTTTAAACGCAGCTCACCATATATGATTTACGTAACAGCAATGTAACATGGGCAACCGGCAGCATATTAACGTGGGCCCAGTCAAAGATTCCAACAATAGTTACGTGGGTCAAACAGCCAGTCCGTACACATAGTCTTCAGCAGTTTACGGTGGGCAGTCAACAAAAAGTTCAATGCAGATTGGAAAAGAAGTTAACGCATATTCAAACAGCCACACGTGGGCAGTCCATATGCTGGCCAGTTCAAAGGTATCTACAGCAAGTTACACTCAGCAGTTTAACGCATATATTCCAGGCTTTTAGAACAGCAGTTTGTTGGCAGTCAAACAGCTGTTTACAAAGGCAATCTACAGCAGTTCAAAGGGCAGCCGAGCTCAGCATTTAACGCATAGTTAACAGCAGTTTGCATGGGCAGCCTACAACAGTTATCTTTAGCAATTAAACAGTCATAGCAGCCACTTGGAAATTCGATGAAGCATTGGGATTGTCACTTGTTACACTTGTCATTGTCTCTTGGCATTGGGATCTCCTCCCATTTTCTTATTTATATGAGCTATTGGGCTCTTATTGTATCAGGATAGAACGAGCTATTGGGCTGGCGGAGACTCTGCCGGATTTTGTACTCAGCTTTCACATAAATAAATAAAAGTCTTTGGGGTTACTAGCTTCTCTTGTGGTGCATGCTTTGGTACATGAGGTATACCTGTGTCGTTTGATATTCATTTGATTTTCATTTTGCTATCTAGTTGTTTTCTTTGTGCATTTGCCTGAAGGCATTATTGTCTAGGGAGGAGAGATTTGCAGCTATCTCAAATCTCCTTTGGGCTTGGTATATTTTGTACACTTGTTGTAGCTTGTCCATTCTCGGTTGAATGACAAGCTCAACTTGGTCTCTAT
>APFE031657634.1:0-28210 GCA_000404065.3 Pinus taeda | reverse complement strand
GGAGGGCGAGGACTTCTTCGGCGGGAATAGTCCCCTCCAAGGATATCAAGGGTCCCACACGCTGTTCAAGCCAGCAATCTCATAAGACATCAAAAAGATTTATTTCAGGGGGAGTTTCCTGAAGCCCTTGCTTGTTTTCTATCTTGAAAAAATCATCGCATATTTTATTCTTTCGTTTGAAAAGCATTTGTCTTCATCATAAAAAAATAAAAAATAAAAAAATTATTTTTGTTGCCAGATTCAGTTGTTTTCATGTTATAGCTTTTACGCTGAGATCTGAAGTTTTCAAGTCGAGATACGAATATGATATCTAGTTAATGGTTTATAACTCGTGGTGGTTTGGTGCATTCATCTTTTTTAAATCTTCAGTTGCTGGATATCATTTGGGTCATTCTAAGAGCACTGTGATCTAGCTGATGACAAATGATTGCTGTTCACATTTCACGTTTCTATATCATTTAACAAGTAATCATCTTAATAATGATCTCTCAAGGCACTGGTCTGCTAACTAATCAAATCATTTTAGTGCTTATCTTAATCGTGTCTCGTGTCTCCCAACCAACTGGTTGACGGTCTTCATCATCTCTTAGGGTCTACCCCCCTTAGCTGCGGGAGACAGGCTTAAACGGAGGGATCGGGGATCAGAGTGACAGCCCCCGGTCTAAGTGTTGTCGTGCCAATCTGCGCGACAACATTTTTTGACGCCGTTGCCGGGGATAGAGTTTTTTTGTCCTTGGCGTTTCAACGACATTCATCTCCTCATCTCTCATTATTCTTTCATTTTTTCTCATCCCTCATTTGAGCTGGCAGCTTCAAAATTTTTGGCATCTCTTGATATTTTCATCGCCTTACCTTTCGTCATATCAGTAGCTTCTTTTCAGCTAGTTTCTTGTTTGGGTGGCGAGTCCATTTTCTTATTTTTCCCAGACAAGAAGCCTTCCTCATATCTGCTTGCTGGTACCCTTTTAGATCTTAGAATCAGATTTATTGTTCAAGTGGCGACTCCACTTCTTTCATTTTTGATTTTCTTGAGCAGAAATCTCTTTCTATCATCCATTTGATCCCTTATTGTTCATCATGGATTATTCATTTAAATCATGTCATTTTACTGATAATCTCCATGACATTCCGGAAGTGGCCATCTCTAAATTACCTTTATTCTCAATTGGTGATGCAGTCACTGTAAAAAGGCATTTAAACAGGTTCACTCGCATAATGCTCATATATTGTAGACTCCCTCAGTATAATCATGAAGATGTCAAAATTCGTCTTTTTGTTTTTTCCTTAGAGGGTGATGCTTTGAATTGGTTTAATAATTGTCCTGAAGGTTCTTTCACTTCTTTACAAGATATTGTCAATGCTTTTAGAGACGAATATGGTTATCCAGATAGCTCGCCTTGTGCCCCTAGAACTGTGCAGCAGAATGAAAAAGATCCAACTGTCGGTAAAAGATTCCAGGACAATGCTTCATATCAGAGTGTGCCATCCACTTGTGCCATTACAGATCAAATTCATGATAATGGAAAAGAAGGGACAAATGACAATGAAAAGGAAGATCAAAAGAAAATTATACAGGAACTGATGTTGCTGGTAAAAAATATGAAGATTAATCACAACACAGAAATTAGTTTTATGCGAAACAAGTTGTCAGGCTTAGAGGAAAATATGATGACCATGAAAGCTAATCATGATAGTGAAATTAATTCTATGCAAAACAAGTTATTAACTATGGAAGAAGAAATGACTATCATGACATTCGATCATAATAATCAGTTGGCTACCATGCAAGCAAATCGTGAGGAAGAGATAAACTCTATGCAACATTGCTTGATGACCATAAAGGAAAAGGACGATAAAGTAATAAAAGATATGGAAGCTAATCAGATATGCCTTCAGAAAAAGTTATTGACCATGGAAGAAGATCATACCAGGAAAATCAGTGCTATAAAAGTTGAACACTCTAGCCAGATAAATCAGGAGCCTTCTCATTTGTTGCAACAAGCTCTATCTTATTATGAGGAGGTCATTGGTTCGATTGAAAGGGTGTTAATTGAAGGTGATCCAGATAAACTTAAGAATGATAAAGATCAGATGCAAGATGAAGAAAAACATGTCACGCATATCTTACATACTTCATCTAAAAGCTTTGAAACAGAAAGTTCCATATCATCAGTAATCCAGCCTGCCACAAAGAAGCGCAAGAGAAAGAAAATGAGAAGAAGATTTGATACATCAGACGACCGCGAGCAGCTTGACTTTCGGATAAGAAAAAGTCCTACCATATGCAGAATTGGACATGGTACATCCAACAAGCAGCCGACAGATTTGCCTGAAAGCAGGCAAATGCTCAGTATGCACTATATTGAACACATCTGATGCTGTAGGGCATCCTTTGTATCGTATTTCTAACCCTATCTCATGTCATTTTTGTTTAATTAGTTTTATTTCATAAATAAATTGTCATTTATGCTCTTAGAATAAATTTCCATTTCTTCGTTTCTGTACTTTATTTCATTTGTTGATATTTTGAATGGATACTGCTGATATATGTCTCTTGTCGGTGGATGCAGATTCCAGGTTCTTGCACACTATCACTTCATATCTAGTATGCATCCCCATATGGAGCCAGATGTTGACTACTGGAGTAGCACCTGATGATTATGTGACGACTCCATGCCTAAGGATGATCCAGAGGACACTTGTACCATCAGATGTCATCAGTGAATAGAGTTTTTTAACTCTCCTTCTATCTTCTCATCATCTTTCTTCTTTGTACCCAGATTCCACACCCTGCGGGGAATTGTAATAAGTGATGCTAATATGATGTTTCTTGAATTTGTAACAGGCCTAGGATGTGGGACTCGATCAGCAAACGAGTACACCTTGGAGTGTTTTTTTTATCCGGTTAATTATCCCTTCTTTTTCAGAGGCGGATAATTCTCTGGATTTTTCACTCATTTTTACCCCAAAGCCGAGGTGACGGTTTGAAGATTGAGCCCCTGACACATCTTAGTGTCTAGGGTCGATGTATATTACCATACTAGATCACACAAAAAGTTCGGAATTGCTGGTCTAAGTAGGATTTTTTAATAGTTAAAAATTTCCCGCAAAACGGATTTTTTAATTATTTTTTATGTAAAGGCATAAATAAGTGGCCTTAGGAGATGTCTGGGGCGTATGACCAGTCGAAATTCATCCTCAGAGGCCCAGCATTCTCCTAGAGCCTACTTGGGTCAAAATGACTCAGAGTCCCTCAAAAAGCGATTTTTCAAGTGACAGTGGCAAAAATGAAGAAAAAATTCAAAAAAATGAATAATTGGAAAAATTTATAAATTTTTCCAAAGTCAAAATAAGTCAAATTTTGACATGGAAGTCAAGCAGAGGATCAAGGGTGATGTGGCGGAGCATGTGGGACCCACCTCAAGTCAAAGTTTCAACAGAGACTCAAAGTCAAAGCCAAGTCAAAGAAAGTCAAAGTCAAATGGGCCAGCGTTGAGTTCATAAGGCAAATCGAATTTTTGAAGTTTTAACTTTGATTTAATTATAAGGTTGAGAAAGTAAAAGTTTATTAAAGTAAATTAAGTGGGTATGGACCCCACCTCAGCCCACCAAAATATACGTATTACTCATGCTCATTAAAAGTTCAACGCATAGCCCAGCCATCCAAAAAATACGCTGGCCCACTCATAGTTTAAACGCAGCTCACCATATATGATTTACGTAACAACAATGTAACGTGGGCAGCCAACAGCATATTAACGTGGGCCCAGTCAAAGATTCCAACAGCAGTTACGTGGGTCAAACAGCCAGTCCATACGCATAGTCTTCAGCAGTTTACGGTGGGCAGTCAACAAACAGTTCAACGCAGATTGGAAAAGAAGTTAACGCAGATTCAAACAGCCACACGTGGGCAATCCATACGCTGGCCAGTTCAAAGGTATCTACAGCAAGTTACACTCAGCAGTTTAACGCATATATTCCAGGCTTTTAGAACAACAGTTTGTTGGCAGTCAAACAGCTGTTTACAAAGGCAATCTACAGCAGTTCAAAGGGCAGTCGAGCTCAGCATTTAACGCATAGTTAACAACAGTTTGCATGGGCAGCCTACAGCAGTTATCTTTAGCAATTAAACAGTCATAGCAACCACTTGGAAATTCGATGAAGCATTGGGATTGTCACTTGTTACACTTGTCATTGTCTCTTGGCATTGGGATCTCCTCCCATTTTCTTATTTATATGAGCTATTGGGCTCTTATTGTATCAGGATAGAACGAGCTATTGGGCTGGCGGAGAATCTGCTGGATTTTGTACTCAGCTTTCACATAAATAAATAAAAGTCTTTGGGGTTACTAGCTTCTCTTGTGGTGCATGCTTTGGTACATGAGGTATACCTGTGTCGTTTGATATTCATTTGATTTTCATTTGCTATCTAGTTGTTTTTCTTTGTGCATTTGCCTGAAGGCACTATTGTCTAGGGAGGAGAGATTTGCAGCTATCTCAAATCTCCTCTGGGCTTGGTATATTTTGTACACTTGTTGTAGCTTGTCCATTCTCGGTTGAATGACAAGCTCAACTTGGTCTCTATATGCCAAGTCTCTTTTTGCACTAACAATTCGTTTGCAAGTGTTTTCTGTGTTTTTCAAGGGATAGGTTGCCAGCTCTATTGGAGTGAGGACTTCTTCGGCGGGAATAGTCACCTCCAAGGATATCAAGGGTCCCGCAAATTGTTCAAGCCAGCAATCTCATAAGACATCAAAAAGATCTATTTAAGAGGGGGTTTCCTGAGCCCTTTGCTTGTTTTCTATCTTGAAAAGTTATCACAAATTTTCTTCTTTCATTTGAAACCATTTGTCTTCATCATGAAAAATATAAAATAAAAAATTTAAATAAAAAATTTTCCTTCAGGGTTTTAGATTAAATTTTAAATTTTGTTTTAAGTTTAATCTTTGTCTGAAGGGGTATAAAAGTTTTTGTGGGAAAATTATTTTTGTTGCCAGATTCAGTTGTTTTCATGCTATATCTTTCATGCTGAGATCTGAAGTTTCAAGTCGAGATACGAATATGATGTCTAGTTAATGGTTTATAACTCGTGGTGGTTTGATGCATTCATCTTTTTTAAATCTTCAGTTGCTGGATATCATTTGGGTCATTCTAAGAGCACTGTGATCTAGCTGATGACAAATGATTGCTGTTCACATTTCACGTTTCTATATCATCTAACAAGTAATCATCTTAATAATGATCTCTCAAGGCACTGGTCTGCTAACTAATCAAATCATTTTAGTGCTTATCTTAAGTGTGTCTTGTGTCTCCCAACCAACTAGTCGACAGTTGGTCTTCATCATCTCTCAGGGTCTACCCCCCTTAGCCGCGGGAGACAGGCTTAAACGGAGGGATCGGGGATCAGAGTGATAGCCCCCGGTCTGAGCGTTGCCGTGCCAATCTGCGCGACAACATGGCCCAACGTTAGTCCTCTTGGTTGCTACGTTGCCTCCACAAGCTTCTCTCTGCCTCTCTGTCTGTATTCCAGAACCATCCTTGCCCCTCGGCTGCAAGATCTCCCCGATCGATTTTCCTCCTGAGAACTTTTCACCCTAGAAAATTGATTTCCTTAATCTCTGTGTGTTTCTAAATGAACCCCAAGCCTCCTTCTTATACTTTTCCTGTTGAGACTTGAACGACCGAGATTAAGTCTCTAATCAATGGCTAAGATCAAAACATGATTTGATTCGCCTTTTAGATCATTCTCACACATATTTTGATTAATACCCATCAATATTTTAATTTCCCTAAGTTTAGACTTAGGAACCCCATTAAAAATATTAATTATTTCAATAAAATACAATTCTGGTGGAATTTCACCAAATGGTTTTTGTGTTCTTTAGAACTCTCGTGCCTTAGCCTCTCCACCAATTTTCAAGGCTAGAGCATTTCCGATGCTACCAAAAACTAATAGTGATCTCCCTTAAAGTTCAAAAGAAGCAAAATGAATGGAAGAAGTAATGGAGAGTCAACTAACAAAGAAAGAGGAAGATTGTGAGAAGTTAAAAGAAGAGATTGTTTCTCTAAGGAAAGAGGTTGATAAGCTAAACAAGCACTTGAAGGGTTCTTAATTCTTGGATGACATTCAAAGTTGTCAAAGATCACCATTTGACAGTTTTGGTCTTGGATATGTAGGTGAGTCTTCTAGCAAAAGTGATGCAAACCTTAAAGCACCAAAGAACAAGAATGTGGGGAAGCTTTGAAGTTGTGCTAATGCCAACAGTTCTAGTAGAAGCCCGGAGAAGAGTCAAAATAACATTGGAAACACCTTTGCTCCAAGAAGATATGTTGATAGCAATGAATATCATCAAAGAACCTCGAGGCAAAACAACTTCAGAAGTGCACCAAGATAATCCCTAAGTCACTTGACACAGAGACACATAGGACACGAGGATTCGAGTGTCCGACACGGGCACATTGATGTGAAAATTTGAGAATCCCACCCGAATCACCTACTGCAGTAACCGATTAAATTTCTCCTATCTGTTAAATACTAAAACAAATTATTTATTGTTTCCTATAGCAAATATCGAAGCTAACAAACTGCAACCTTCACTTAGTTAGTTACTTTGCCCAAAACAAGAACAAAACAAATAGAGAAAGATGCACAAGTGACACAATATTTTTTGGACAAATGTCCCGGAAAAACCCAATGCAGGAAAACCAATGCAACAAATCTGAGGGTTTTATATTATTAAGTAGTAGTTTTTTAATACAACTTTGGATGCCCTTTCAACAATCCAGTTACAGAGAAAAATAAAGTGGCAGAAAAACTTAGCGAGATTACCTCACTCTACCCGACAATTCCGACTGTTCTGATAGTTGAGCCAACTGTCCCCGGCTATCTCTTCTCTGGCCCTATGTAGGCCCTGTGTTAGCCTCAACAGGTTCTGTGTCAGCCCAATTGGGAAACATTTGCCCTCTGGAACAGTTTCCGACCCTCTCAGCTCATAAATCTCAGCTCCCCAACAGATTTCGAATTTCTGCATTGGAAGACTACGGTGCCTCTATGTGAGCCCTTTTGGCTCTGCGTGGGCCCTTCTTGCCTAGCGTCAACCCCTCCTAGGTTTGCTGCCTCCTTCTAGTGTTTCTCTGCCTCTCTGCTACTGATCCTGGGTCCTGGAGAAGATACTCCAACCCAACTATCCCTGCCCCTCATTGCAAAAGCTCACTATTGAAAATCTTCGGGCAGCTGCTCTGCTTCAGAAAATCGGTTCTCTGAACTCTCTCTGTGTCTCTTTCCAAGTGACCCTCAGGCCCCATTAAATAATCTCCTTCTTGGCATTCAACAGCCCAGATTAGAAGCTAATCAATGGCTAAGATCATTTCTGCTTGATCCTTGTCTTCTTTTAGAAGTTACACCCACAGTTTATATTAATACCCTTTAATTATCTTATTTTCCTAAGTTTAGACTTAGGGTCCCTTTAAAAATAATTAGTTATTTTAATAAAACTATTTCTAGGTGGAATTTCCCAAAATGATTTTTGGTTTCTTTGGAATACATGTGCCTAAGTCTCCCTGTAAAACTTGAGACTTAGAGCAAATCCAATGCTACTAGAAATCAACAGTTGACTCCCTGGAACAAGACACATTATATATATTAAAAACTAGATATTTCTTACACAATTTCTCATTCATGATACAAATTCAAACATAGATCTAGATGAAAGTTTTACAAAGTAACATTATGCATACAGATACAATTGTAATTTGTGACAGATTCATCAATGATCCAATAGGAGAAAGATAAGAAACTACAGTTTTTCATTAAGTTATCAAAATCAAAATGTGTTACATAGGTAGTAGCAATGCCAAAGGCAAATACAAAACAACTACAAGCCTTATGGTAGTAGGTAGCTCATGACTTATGAGTCATCAATCATCATTATCAAAATCAACATCACTATCATCGTCAAGGTCACCACTGCTCTCCTTTGCTGCATCCTGCTCCCTTGTATCCAATGTCATCTCTGCATCTACTAGTGTGGAGGATGACCCCTCAATAGTATCACCATCATCAAAAGTGACATCCTCTAGCACTATCTCATTAAGATGCAAGTTGGCCAATGCTAACTCAACATTGTTGTCCAAACCCATATCATCAAGAAAGAGATCCTACATTTGTCTTTCCCTTCAATCACTCATCCCTCTACCTGTAAATAAGACGAAGGTTAGTGTGCACATACATCATTGTCTTTGCCCTGGACTGCTCAAGCCTGCTCTTCTTGACACTATACAAATTCCATATGTGCTCCAATTCCTCTCGCAACAAGAGGATGAATTCACCTGAGAAATGAACTTCATGGCTAACTACTGTAGAGGAGGGCTTGTTGCCCCATCAGTTGCCCACCAAGAATAGGGCTTCTTAGCCCTCCATCTCTAATCACATCATATCCTGCAAATCAACCAGTGCTAGTGGAAAACTCTGCAAAGGCATCCTCCACCTCATTGAGGGATGCTCTATCTTGAAAAATCCCCTTTAATGTATCCTTCCTCCCCTGTGAAATTTCACCATCCATGTGAGGAGGGAATTTGTGGTAAGGTCCACCATTCAACCACTCATGGTTGTAGTATTTTGGGTTGAATGAGTGAGCCAAAGAATGCAAAGGTGTGCAATTCTTGTCCCATCTGCTGACAAGAATATCCTGTATGGTGTTGAAGAAGGCCTCTGATGATGTCTCATGCTTGGGGCACTCACTCTGTAAAATAATGGTCCTCACAGACTCAATCATGGAATCCCATCCCTCATAAATCTCTCTTAGGATGGGTTGGTGTGTATCTGCGAATCGTAGCAAAGCAGTGATAGGGTCCATGATCTTAATAACTAGATCTACCCTCTCCCACCAAGCATCATCTAACACTGTGTCCTTCACTGTTTTTGAGGTTTGCTTGATTTGTATTCCTCCAAAAAGACCAAAACTCTGAAATAACCATGGCTCCAAGAGCGGTCTTGACCTCCCTCGACCTCTTCAACATGATGAATGAAGAGGCCAACAGTGTATCTACAATCTTCAACAATGATAGATTGGTGTACTCCTTGTAGATTGTGAGGGCATTTGTATGATTTTGTACAAAGTTGCGGATATGTCATGCATCCTCAATAATACTTCCAATCTAGAACACATCAAAAGCAATAGATTTAAGTGCAAATTCAAGGAATGGACAATGCAAGGTGTCCAAAATACTTGTGGATATTTAGCTTCCACAATCATGCCAACAACCTTGCAAACATATGCATTATCTGTAATGAACACAAGAATCAACACCTACATCTTCAATAACTTTAATGAACAACTCACCCATATATTGTGCATCCTTGTATTGTCCAAGTGCATCCACTGATTTCAAGAAAAGTGGACCATTTAAAGAAGACACCATGAAGTTGATGAGTGGGTGGCGTGTTGGATCTGTCCATCCATCGAAACAATACTAACCCCAGATGTTGGCCATGCTAATTTAATAGGCTCAAGCATTTTGTCCACCTCTTTGTTTACCTTAGTCAACAATGTGGTTCTAAGCTTCTTTGACCTAGGAGGCACATACCTTGATGGAACCCCTTGAGTTAGAGCTCGACACATCTCTGCGTGGCATTGCGCTGCCTCATTGAATTGCTCTCTGCCTTCTCTGCCTTGCACTTCCCGGATCTTGAAAACTTCCTCTGGTCTAATATCCTTGCCCCTCTCTCACTGCTTCGAATTGACTGAATCACTTCCAACAACTCACATCTGCTGCTCAAGAAATCAATTCTCTAGTAAAATCGAATTGCTCAAGTGTCTTTCTCCAACCACATCGAACTCCTTATAATCTCTCATTGGAGCTCCAACGGCCAGGATTAAAACATAATCGATGGCTAAGATTAACTTGGAGTTCGTCCTTGTGTTCTTATAGAAGATTCACACTTGATTTAATTAATACCCTTTAATTAAGCAATTTTCCTAAGTTTAGACCTAGGGAACCATTTTAAAAAGTTGATTATTTTAATTAAATCATCTCTAGGTGGAATTTCCAGAAACGATTTCCGGGTTTTGGAGAATGCATATGTCCTAGCCTCTTTGCAAAGTTTCAAAGGTAGAGCACATCCGATGCTACAAAAATCAACAGTTTAAAACCCACTTGGAAGGGCATGCCACTATGAAGTATCTACTTCGGCCTTTGATTAGTGAGCTTATTTACTCACTTGCACTAATGATTAATTGTACTGGAAGGTGAGGAGACGAATTGGATCTTATACAGGATTGCAATCGGGTCTTCATCTTGGACTTGGCCTCCCTATATGGGATGCAAGCCCTCCAGAGGGTCATAATGGACTTGCAGGGTGAAGCATTGAGAGCCATGGACCTTCAGTCTTGCAAAGCATTGATGGTAGCACCACCACATTGCTTGCTCGTGCCCTAGTTATACAGAGATGATGATGCACTTGGATCACGTTGTCCAGCTGGATACACATTGCACCCCACACTTGGCAACGGATCCAGGGCCTGGAGGAGGGTTTGTCTCTTTCGATGAGACAGGGGAGGGCATGTATCATCTTGTAGCCCTCATTGATGGAGCATTGACTTGATCCTAAGCCACTTGGAGACCCATGATACCCATTTGGAGCCCATAGAGCCCAACTTGGGGTTTGGAGATATTATGCAACATTTGGAAGGCATCCCCCTCTTGTCCATTGATTTTGAGGTGCTCACTCTCATTTTTGGCACATGCGGCCTCAACGCTGCCCTTCTAGGCCTCCACATTAGCTTAGCGTGACCCTAAGAAAGCTAATTCGATTTGTTTATTGAGTTATCATGGTTGGTTTGTAACCATGGGTAGGCTACTTAGCATTTTAGGCATAGGAGGGGCTTTTCTTTTAGTTTTTGAACTTATATGACATGTATAAATAATTGAGAGTCATTCTCACTTGTATTATCACACTTTGGATTTTTGCTAGCCTGATTATAGGATTCATACCTACCATTTTGGAGAGGATTTGAATGTTTTTGGGATGCACTTTGATGTATGGATATATTGCTATCTTTTTGGAGCTTCTAAATGCATGATTGATGGATATACTTCATATTATCTACTAAGTGCTTTTTCTTGTTGAATATATTTATATCAATGTCTAATGCATGGAATTCTTTCTCATAATGAAGATTTATGCCCTAATTTACTTGATATGGTGCGAAATTGTTATATTGGGAAGTTTTTCATGTGTTACTCATTGATGGTATGAAATGAATGTTCCTAGTGGAAAATTGTCATAATTTATGCATGAAAATTCATTAACTAATGCTAATGAAGGTAATTGTTGAAAGGAGTAGTTAGGGCTTCCTCTTTTAGCCTCCTTGAAGGTCAATTTAGCCTACTATAAGCACCCATGACTCCATACTCCCTATGGTCTAGGCACTAGTCGAGTCCCTTGGTGGTCAACCTTGGATTTAATCCATAAGTTTTCCTTCTTTTCTCTTCTTAAAATTTGTCCCTTTAAGGATAAGGAGGTCATGTAGGTCTTGTTGCAAAATCTTAGGGAGGAGGAATTTTTGAATTTTGTCTTGATAGGATTCTTCCTTTGTGTCTCCTCTAGGAGTCCTCAAGTTTTGAATGACTTTCAATAGTGAAATTTCAATATAATTGATGCCCTTGCTATCACACCAATGGGAACCCTAGAAGCTAATCCTTCAACTTGGGGATTCTTTGAAGGCTTGCACTTTAGTACTTGTTGAAGTATATCATTCATAGCCTTTTCTTTTACCTACCTTGACCTTGGATGTGTTGATATATTGTCATATATCTCAACCCTAGGTTTCGTGCAAGATATTTTTCAAAGGGTTTTTCTTGGAAAGTCTTACTAGCTTCTCCCAAAGCTTACATATTTATTGAACCTTTCCATTGAATGAGCCATCCTTGCCTCACTTGAAACCTATTATAGACTCATCAATCACGAGTAAGGGATACTGGGACTCCTGTCGTTGAAAATCCAAAAAGAGAAAGGGACTTAGGCTATGGTGACAGTGGGCCTTAGTCCCAAAGTGGTGTTGTGCCCTCTAGTTTTAGCCTGCTAGTTTGTGCAGCAAAAAGCTTCATAGGCATAAATCATGTTCATCCAAGTTTTGATGCTGAGGTTTTGCCTACTAGAAAGAGGAATATCATACTTGAAATTGTGAATAAAAGAAATGCACAAATTGACAAATCTCCTTCAAGATGAGTACTCCAAGACAAAAAAAATGACGGGCTTATTCCTTCACCAGAAGATCCATTAGTTCATGATATTATAGTTGCAGATGACAAGTGTTGTTCTCCCTCAAAATCATATATGTATAAAGAGATTGTGATAAGATGACTCTTTTGTAAAGTTACATGCCATTTTCTGTGAAAATTTCACTATTGAAATCCTATTGTAGTGACTGGAATTAATTCTTCTAATTGTTAGTCAATTTAACAACTTATTTGCTACAACAAACATTGAATAAGTCACACTACAACCTTCACAAATAGAACTGCGGAAAATAATAGCACTGGAAATTGAGAAATATTTTAGCACACACATAAAAATTGACACAATTATTATTGGACAAAATGCCCGAAAAAACCCAACTTTGGAAAAGCGGTGCAATACTTGAGGGTTTTTATTAATATGTAGCAGTGAGAAATTCTAAGTACAACTAGATGCCCAAATTGGCAATCCACTATAGGAAAAATGGCCACAAAAATTAGTAAGACAAATTTTGTCTCAATCGACACTGAGCCAGGTCCAAAACTAGCTCTAAATGGGCTCCACGAAACCCCTACATCAAATCTGCACAGGCACTAGGATGCTCTTCTTGGAACTGCAACTAATCAAGCCGTTTTCCCACTCCAACCTTTGAGAATGACTCACTAGCCCCTTTCGGAAATCTTCCCAGCCTTCGACAACTACATCGACCCTCTTTCTAGCTAAATCGAACTTTGCCTCTGAAGGTTTTGTACCAACACTGTGCAACCTCACTAAGGAACTTGACCTCTTGTAGCTGATTCTCTGGATTTAGAAAAAATTTCCTCCAGACTTACTATCCCTGCCCCTCTTTGTCTTTGCTTCCCTTCTGAAACTCGAACTCTTTCGACAATTGTTGGCACTCTGGAAAAATCAAACTCTCCAAAGAAATCAATCTTTGTGTGCCTCACGAGTGCGTTCTCCATCTTCCCATCGACTTCTTCTTATAATCTTTTGTTGGACCTCAAACAACCAAGATTAAAAATTAATCAAGGGCCTAAATTATTTCCCAGTCGATCCGTGTGAGTTTCTAGATGATTCACACCTTCCAATTAATTAACCCCTTTTCCTAAGTTTAGACTTAAGAAATATTTAAAAATAGGCTAATAATCTAATTGAGACACTTCTAGGTGGAATTTCCAGAAATGATTTATGAGTTATGGAGAAATCCTCTGTTTTAGCTTCTCCACAAAATTTCGAGACTAGAAAACCTTCGATGATACAAAAACTAACACTCCCTCTTAGCAAAGAAGGTGTTCTAGTGTTGCATCATTGCTGTTACAACTATGTCTGTTGCATCTATCTCCTGAGTCCTGACTACTATTAGTCACTATGCCGTTCACTGAGAAAACTATTGATTTGGGGTAGCATCGGATGTGTTCTAGCCACGAAATTTGGTGGAGAGGTTAGGGCACATGAGATCTCCAATACCTAGAATGGGTTTGGGCAGATTCTAAACAGATCAGTAGATATTAAAATAATTAATATTTTTAATGGAGTCCCTAAGTCTAAACCTAGGGAAATAAAATATTAATGTGTATTAATATGAATCTGTGTTAGAGTGGTCCAAAAGACATGGATCAAGCTAGATCTAATCTTAGTCGTTGATTAGGGACTTAATCTCGGCCTTTGAGATGTCAACAAGAAAAGTATGAGAGGAGGCTTGAGGGTCACTTGGAGAGTACACCAGAGTGATCAGTCATTCTATTCTCTAGAGCAGGGTTTGCTAAGAGAGATAGAATCAGTGATCAGAGAGCAGCTGAGGGGCATTAAGTACAAAGAGACAGAGAAACAGAGATAGTGTCGGGAGAGCAGCAGAGCAGCCAGAGAGAGTGACGCAGGAGTAGCCAGTGCTCACGCAGGGCCACGTAGAGGCAGCTAAGTGTTGCGCAGAGCACCACAGAGGCCAACATAGTTGATGCAGAGGCTTAGAGAGCTGACGCAGGGCCAAACTGGGCTAGGGGGAGGCTGACGCAGTCTAGATTGGGCAGACGCTGGGGTTTCTAGGGCATATTGGTGTTGAGTAGTTGCCGCAAGGATTATCCGGGGTTTCAGCCAATAGATTTGTCAGAAACAGAGAGGTATCATTGTTAAGGAAATTCTTTGTTGGGTAGGCTAGTTTCGGCACCCAAATTGTACTCTGATATTGCTTAATAAGAAAACCCTCAGATAGCTTCACTGGTTTTCCCACATTGGGTTGTTCCAGGGACATTAGTCCAAAAACAATGGTGTCATTTGGTGTGTTTGTTTCTGTTTCTTTTTAGTTGCTGATCTATAATATGTTGAGCATGCACTAGTGTTTATTTTCAGTATTTACATTGTAAATAACTTGTTAAGAAAAATAACAAGTAGGTTGGAATAAATCAGATAAAGTGCATGGAGGGTTTCTAACTAAGTAAACTTAAAAACTTCAACATGGTATTAGAGCATGATTGTAGATCACAAAAGGACTAAAAGACATCAGCCAAGCGAAGCAATAGCAATAGAAAACAACTGTCCCGAGGTGACCAAAGCTGTTTCTAGCAACGTAGAAGCCAAGGAGTGTGATGCAGAGCCAACTAGGGCCACGCAGAGGAAGTCGGGCGTTGTGTAGAGCCCCAAAAGAGCCAGCGTTGCTGACGCAGAGGGCCAGAGCGCTAACACAAGGCATCCTAGGGTTGACGCATACTCATCGGGGGTGACACAGAGCCAGCGTGAGGTAGAGAGGGGCTGACGCAGTTTACAGAGAGGCAGTTGATGGGGTCTAGAAGGCTACAGGAATATTGCAGAGTGGAGCTGGTGAGGTATTGTAGTCAGAATAGTACCTGACAGAGCAGGGCCAAAGGAGTTATTACCGAGGGTTTCTAGCTGAGGAACCTGGATGAGCAATGCAATTGCACAAGATGATCAGAGTAGGGGGCATCTCGACAAGCGACAGAAGGATTTCCAGGAGGGAAATCAGGACTCAGAGGGAGTCCAGAAAAGAACTTCCAGATGGGAAGTAGAGACTCAGAGGAGTCGAATAGAGAACTTCCAGGAGGGAAGTAGAGGAGCATCATGGCACTACACAGGGTAAGAGACCAGGATAGATTGGATGAAGCATCGAATTTCGCAGTCTGGAAGGCCAAAATCTTATCAGTGCTTGACAGGAATCATGTCAATAACTTCGCAGTCTGGAAGGCCAGAATCTTATTAGTGCTTGACAGGAATCGTATCAAGAACTTCGCCTTGAAGGTAATAGTTGTCCTAATGGATCCCAGTGTAATGACAGGTACGAGGAGGCGATGGCGAGGGCCAAATGCATTATCCTTGACAGGGTCAAGGATCATGTTGTACCACATATAGCCGAGAAGGAAACAACATTTGAGATGTCGAAGGCTCTCAAGAAGCTATATCAACATACTTCTTTGCAGACAAGAATGCTGCTCGAGAATTAGATGAGGTCATATCAGATGAAGAAGGGATAATCGATTGACACCTTCCTAGGAGGACTGAATGAGATCCGAGACCAGTTGACTGCTATAGGAGCAACACCGGATTAGGAGCTGATGGTGAGGACAGCCTTGAATGTTGTCTCAGAGGACTGGGAAGTGTTTATCCAGAGTATACTGGGCAAAGGGACACTTCCACTGTGGGACAAGATGTGGACAGCTCTTCGCCAGGAAGAGATCAGATGGCAGTCGAAGACAAGTAGTAGCAGCAAGGGGATCAAAGTCAAGCAGAAGGAGGAAGATGTGGCCCTAACATCTAAGGGGAAGCAGGAAAAGCAGAAGAAGAAAGATCTCTCCAAGATCAAGTGCTTCCACTGTGGGGAGCTAGGTCTGGGTCATTATGCGACCTAGTGTCCAAGGAAGAAGAGTAAGGGAGAGTCTTTCGAGACTAAGGTAGTGCTAGCAAGGGCAGAGAAGGAAGTTTTGACATATGATGACTGTGCCATGATTGCACATGCACCACTTGAGAAGAAGTGGGGAGACATTGAGCTGCAGTCAGCCGGACTACAGGCAATGAGGGGCAGGATCCTTGAGGTACCCAGCCTCTTGGATTAGACCTTGTTATGGGAGTCCTGATGAGGAGTAACAGGACTAGCTGAGTGGGTAGAGACGGATGTAGATGGAGTGACAGAGAGAGCAACAATGCAGGAGTCCTGAGACAATGTAGAGCTAGCAGACTGTAGCAATGCGAGAGGCACAGGAGTGTTGCACCAGTGCAGGAATGCATAGAGAGGTGTGCAACAGTGTGAGATGTAGGGAGTTGTTGCAGCAGTGCAAAGGTCAGAGAGGGAGTATTTGTCAGCGACAGAGTGAGCTTCAACATTAGTGGGTGTTTCTAGCCCAACAAGGAGGTTAGTTGGGAGATCAATTACTTACTTCTCAGTAATTGAGTTGCAATGCAGCAGTGGGCAACATGATGAGAGGAGGTGTAGTGTTGGGAGAAAGGACCAGCAGTAACATAGATGCAGAGGGAGCTGTCGTACAGATGCAGCAGTGGCAGTGGTAGAACCATGGTTAGCAATACAGGATACAACAGTGCAGAGGATGTTGGGTAGGAAGGCCTAGCATCAGCACAGGTACTGATGTCAGATGATTTGAGTAATACTCAGTGAGAAGTATTGCTAGAGCACAGTCCTCGCTAAGAGGGAGTGTTGATTTGGGGTAGCATCGGATGTGCTCTAGCCACGAAATTTGGTGGAGAGGTTGGGACACATGAGATCTCCAATACCCAGAAAGGGTTTGGGTAGATTCTAAACAGACTAGGAGATATTAAAATAATTAATATTTTTAATGGAGCCCCTAAGTCTAAACTTAGAGAAAATAAAATATTAATGTGTATTAATATGAATCTGTGTTAGAGTGGTCCAAACGATATGGATCAAGCCAGATCTAATATTTAATCGTTGATAAGAGACTTAATGTTGGTCGTTGAGATGTCAACAGGAAAAGTATAAGAGGAGGCTTGAGGGTCACTTGGAGAGTACACCAGAGTGATCAGTCATTCTATTCTCTAGAGCAGGTTTTGCTAAGAGAGATAGAATCAGTGATCGGAGAGCAGTTGAGGGGCATTGAATACAGAGAGACAGAGAGGCAGAGATAGTGTCGGGAGAGCAGTAGAGAAGCTAGAGAGAGTGATGCAGGAGCAGCCAGTGCTCACGCAGGGCCACGCAGAGGCAGCTAAGTGTTGCGCAGAGCACTAGAGAGGCTAGCGTAGCTAACGCAGAGGCTCAGAGCGCTGACGCAGTGTCTTCTGTGGCTGACGCAAGCGAAGATAGGCTGATGCAGGGCCAGCGCTGGGCTAGGAGAGGCTGACACAGTCTAGATTGGGCAGACACTGGGGTTTTTGGGGCAGATTGGTGTTGAGTAGTTGTTGGAAGGATTATCCAGGGTTTCAGCCAGTAGATTCGTCATAAATGGAGAGGTATTACTGCTAAGGAAATTCTCTGCTGGGTAGGCTAGTTTCAACACCCAGATTGTACTTTGATATTGCTTAATAAGAAAAACCTCAAATAGCTGCACCGATTTTCCCACATTGGGTTTTTCCGAGGACATTAGTCCAAAAATAATAGTGTCATTTGGTGTGTTTATGTTTCCTTTTAGTTGTTGATCTGTAATATGTTGAGCATGCACTAGTGTTTATTTTCAGTATTTACATTGTAAGTAACTTGTTAAGGAAAATAACAAGTAGGTAGGAATAAATCAGATAAAGTGCATGGAGGATTTCTAACTAAGTAAACTTAGAAACTTCAACAAAAACCACATTGCTGCTAACTCTACACTGAGCCACTTGCTCTGCGATCAACACTGCACTATGCTCCTCAACACCTCACTGCAACTAGTCTACAACTGTCACCCTGGAATCTGACTGCATCATTGACATTGATTCGTCCTGCTACTCAATACTATGGCCCCCCGTAGCAAGGTGGCAGACACTGGGGTTTTTGGGACAGATTGGTGTTGAGTAGTTGTTGGAAGGATTATCCAGGGTTTCAGCCAGTAGATTCGTCAGAAATGGAGAGGTAATACTGCTAAGGAAATTCTCTGCTGGGTAGGCTAGTTTCAGCACCCAGATTGTACTCTGATATTGCTTAATAAGAAAAACCTCAAATAGCTGCACCGATTTTCCCACATTGGGTTTTTCCGAGGACATTAGTCCAAAAATAATAGTGTCATTTGGTGTGTTTCTGTTTCCTTTTTGTTGCTGATCTGTAATATGTTGAGCATGCACTAGTGTTTATTTTCAGTATTTACATTGTAAGTAACTTGTTAAGGAAAATAGCAAGTAGGTAGGAATAAATCAGATAAAGTGCATGGAGGATTTCTAACTAAGTAAACTTAGAAACTTCAACAAAAACCACATTGCTGCTAACTCTACATTGAGCCACTTGCTCTGCGATCAACACTGCACTATGCTCCTCAACACCTAATTGCAACTAGTCTACAACTATCACCCTGGAATCTGACTGCATCATTGACATTGATTTGTCCTGCTACTCAATACTATGGCCCCCCGTAGCAAGGTAATGATCCATGAGGAGGACACCTCAAGGATCTGGACCAAGTTTGCACTGCTCTGGGACTATAGCTCCATATCGCCCCACCTCTCTCCTGGAGGTATAGTTGCAAACATAGCGAAATCTTCCGCCAACCTGGAAGACAACTTATCTATCTCTACGAATGTTGTTGCCTGGTCTTACTTCTCCTACTTGTCCTTCTTCCTGAGAGGACACTGCGTACTGTAGTGGCCGAACTCACCACAATTGAAGCATTTGACCTTTGACAAGCCCTTCTTCTTCTTCTTTTCCTCCTACCCCTGATTGGGACCCTTAGATGCTAGGGCCACATTCTCCTCTTCCTTCTCACCCTTCACGCCCTTGCTGCTACTACCGTTGATGGTACTCTTTACTGGAGCTCGCCTGAACTCCTCCTGTTGTAGATCGGACCACATTCTGTCCCATTTAGGTAATGTGTCTCTACCTAAGATACTTTGGACAAACACCCGCAAGTCCTCTGAGGTACTATTCAGTGCCAACTATACAAGATTTGTGGGTTGGGGTGCCTCCCTAATGGCTGCAAGTTGATCTCGGACTTCCTGAATCCTGGTGAGGAAGCCATCTGTGCTTTCGCCGTTCTGCATTCTTATGCTCCTTAGCTTCTCTTGGAGAAACATCTTCTGCACAGAAGATGTTTCTCCAAGAGAAGCTAAGGAGCATAAGAATGCAGAACGGCGAAAGCACAGATGGCTTCTTCACGAGGATTCAGGAAGTCCGAGATCAACTTGCTGCACAAAATATGTTTCTCCAAGAGAAGTTAAGGAGCATAAGAATGCAGAAGGGCGAAAGCATAGACGACTTCCTCAGTAGGATTCAGGAAGTTCAAAATCAACTTGCAGCCATTGGGAGGAAGCTCGGAGAGAGCATCCCACATCTCCTTGGTCGTACCCTTGTTTGCCACATGTGAGACTAGATGACCTCGGATTCCATCCAAAATCATCTGCTTCGCCTTCACCTTCGCTATTTCCTTTCTGTACTCCTTCATTTGATCAACATCCTGGGGTACTACTAATACATTCTCCACATAGGCTTTTAGGCCATGTTCATTCAGCAAGAAGAACATCCTAGCCTTCCATATGACATAGTTGGAGGCTCCCTCCAACCTATCATGATGTCTAAAGCCCAACTGTGGCCATCTCTAGATTTGGTCGAAGATCTCCCTCTTTCGCTCTGCTCGGCTGTTGAATTTGCTACACACACTCCCTTCTAGAGTGAGAAAATCTGCTCACAGCTACTGCCAATTTGCAACTAGAAAAATTAGATCTCAATAACTCAAGATCCCCTGAGAGAAATTTTACCTCTGTGTGTGCTATTTCTCTTCCACTTGGCGCTGATTCTGCTTCTACAAACTACTGCAAAACCTTTTGTGTCCACACAAGGAATCTGCTCAGCGAAAATATGAGTTGCTGCTACTCCCTCTACTTGCCGGAATCACTCAACTGGCAAGATGAATTTTTCTGCCAACCTACACTGAAAAATCAAACCTCCCCAAGCAATTCGATCTACCTGGCTTAGGCTTTGTGCAACCTCTAGAAATTCGTCTTGTTGCTCCCTCTGAACAATGTATTTCTCCTTCTGCTTCCGAGCTTCCTCGTATGATCAATCACACTTTGATACCATGTGAAAATTTCACTATTGAAATCCTATTGCAACAACTGGAATTAATTCTTCTAATTGTTAATAAATTTAACAATTTATTTGCTATGATAAATATCAAATAAATCACACTGCAACCTTTACAAATAAAACTATGGAAAATAATAGCCCAGTCGATACATGTGAGTTTCTAGATGATTCACACCTTTCTCAATTTATTCTGATTAATTAACCCCTTTTCTTAAGTTTAGACTTAGGAATTTTTAAAAATAGGCTAATACTTCTAGGCGGAATTTCCATAAATATTCCTGGGTTATGGAGAACTCCCGTGTTTTAGCCTCTCCACAAAGTCTCGAGACTAGAACACCTCTGATGCTACAAAAACTAACATTTTCTTAGTAGTAAAGGTTCAATGTCAAGCTTTGGATACTACCTCCAATGCATTGTCATAAGGCCCCCAAATTTGATACCACATGAAAAAATGGACACGTTAGAAGCTGCACCCATGCCTTAACTCTACTGTTGAGGTACATGCCTTTTTTTTTAACTTTAGGCACAGGTTAGATGTCATGGTATGGGTGAATACAAGAGGCTTTGACAAGACCATTGAGTGATAATCTCTTGAAAGATGATCAAGTTCCTTGAAACCTTAAATTGGTACTTGTAGGATTGGCCTGACTTTCTTGATACATTACTTATGCTGAAGATGAACAATAGAGTGAAGACGCATTGGTGCTTATTCCCGGTGACCTGACATTATTAACATCAAACTTGGAAATATGCAAGAGAAGGCAGTGAAACAAATGACCCGAGGAAAAGTTTTCCCTTGCCAATTTTTGAGTATGGTTACCTTGTAACTATAAAGCTGTGCAGCAGGAGCTGTATCCACCTTTAGTGAAGTCTTGAATCAAATACCCAATTCCTATCTCAACCTTTTTTCATCAGGTACTCTTCTGTGAATTCCAGCTTGCCTATTTTGCTGCTCTGTTGGCTCAGCTTCACTTTCAGATGTTCATGGGCGGGCATAAGCTTGAACTATTCCTGAAATTCAGCTTCTTCATTATTAACAATGGCTCCTATATTGTCCTCCAGGACAATTACCTTATCCTTCAGTGTAGAAAAATGTTCTGCCATTACCACAGCTTGGGTTCAATGCCTTTTTAGTACCATTTCCTTTGGAGTTCCTGTGCCTGATTGGACCTTGAGCAAGTCTTCTTCTCAAAATTTCTAGAACTTTTAACTTCTCTGCCACAGTGCCTCTAAAGTCTGAGATACCCTGTGCCAATTTTTATCCACAATGTCAAATCACAGAGAGTATACTTGTAATGCTTCACAAAGGATTTATTTTGTTGAAGTGATGCAAGTGATCTCATCCCATTGGATCACCACATTTTCAAAATACTTTGTGCCAACTCAGCTGTTTACATGGGAAAGATGAATTGCCTCATTATTGAATGACATCATCTTGTCAAATATTTTGATATTTTTTGGAATTATAGCTGAGGTTCCATGTAAACTTAACTATTACTTTATTACCTGGATTGATAACAAGACTCAGCCCCAAATTCTTGTTGAGGAACTTTTAGTGCCTATCATTGCCCTAGGAAACCAATCTAAAACAGAAGGAAAAAATGAATCTCACGCAAGTTGATAGGTCCATAGGCCTGTCCTGTTTCATTTTGTAGAGTTTGCAAGACAACAAAGTTTTTGATACTACAGCTTCAGGAAACAATACCAAAGGAAAAGGTTTATGATGAGGAAAGATGAATGTCACAGGCACTTTGTTGCAACATCCAAGACAATACTGTTTCCACATCTGTTGAGAGAAAGAAGGAGCAACATGATGAAAGAGGGAGCAACAAGGTGACCATGACAGGGGGAGAACATGACAGAAGAGAGCATCACATTTTCCAATGATGTCAAAGGGGGAGAAAAAATCATTGTTCATTATCGAAGACGGAGTTATGATTGAGGTATTGCCATCAATGACAAAGGGGGAGATTCTTGAAAGGATTGTTATTGATGTCAAAGGTCACTGGTTGGAAGGTTGGATATGATCGGAAATGAGTTGTAAAGCTAGAATAAGGGCCCTTGGAATGTTTTGTGTAAGAAATTTGCCTCTTCCAGAGAAGGTCATTCAAGTAGACATTAGCATGCATCTGATCCTTTGACTCTGTCAACAAAAGAAATGGTGGAATGGCAACTAGAGAAATCGTTCACAGTGAATGAGTAATCCGTAACATTGAAATCGATAGCCACAAAATTAAGCCAATCTACTAATCAGTACGAACTTTATTTTCCTATAATTATCACTTTTTTCGTAGACTATTGCAAAAAGTTTCTTCTTATTTCTCTGAACTCTATCCTGTCTGAGAGAACTAAGAATATACATAGCAATTTCCTTCATGTTTGTCAAAACTGAGACTGTACACAACGATGGAAAGATAGTTAACACTGCTTGCACAACACTGATATCACCTTGCATGGGTTGCAAGATCAATCGAAAGAAGTGTTTAGAGAAATTTATGCTCGCACCCTTTTTTCCCACAGGACGATCCCCAAAAGTTCATGTTAGTCAAGAGAGCTTTCAGAAATGCACAAGTCATCAAATTACTGCAGGTCGGCTCAAAATAAGCTATAATTCGGCCCCAACTAAAAATGTCAAAGTCGGTTCCCTAAACAGACACAATGGTTCAGCCGTGTGTTAACCTATATAAAAAAGGAAAACATTTTGACTCATTGGGTAGTGAGATTCGTCCAGGAATATATACAGAGAAGCATTCAGATCTGAGAAATAAATAGAAGAACACAAATCAAGATCTCTGGGCAAGAATAGGCTGGACTATGTGTTGCATATCTTCTGTGAAGGTCTAGAATAATTTTCTGTGTAAACTTTAAAGTGACTATGTAAGGAGGCTCGAGTTTGAGGAGAATAGTTAAGCCCCCTCTGCATTAGTTCAAGTTCCTACTCTGCAGGCCAATCAGGGACAAATAGGAGGAGTCCTGAAGTAGTCACAAGATCCGAAGAGTCCTGAAGTTGATACAGATCCAAAAAGGTTTCCTAGTCTTCTCTGCACTCCAAGACACTCCCTGTGAAGTAGCCTGAGGTTGTCCAAGATTCTGTGAAACTAAAGAAGCAGACACTGATCTTGTCAAACTAAAGTCTTAGTCTTTATAGCCGACTATCCTCCTATATCCCTTGGACTAAAGTTCCCTTGTAATATTCGACCTAAGCTTTGAAAGGAGAATTGATCAGATATTAGATCTGTTATTGAAGCATCTTGAAGAGAACCTGTTGTGCAAACCATTGAAGACACCTTTGGAGCAGCATTGTTAAATCCTTGATGAAGTAACTTTGTAAAAGATTATTTGAAGCAGACATGAAGAGTTTTGGAGACACTTACCGTGAATCTTGTAGGCTTGTTGGAGTTGACCTTGTAATGAACTAGATTTTAAAGTACTTTGGAAGCCATCTGAAGTGTTTGCTGAAGTTGATCACCTTTGTCTACACTTGGAGCATCATTGAGAACATTCTTGGAGCATTCTTAGAGATATCTTTCAAAACTTGTTGAAGAAGATATTGGAAGTTGAAGCAACATTGAAGCCACCTTGAAGAATGGCCATCTCAGAGAATTTGTCAACGACCATGAAAACACAGTTATTGCCATGCTTGATAGAAAGAATGGATGACATGTAATCCATGGAGATGGTTTCCCAGGCTAGCTAGGAGTAGGCATAGGAATATACAGGGATTGCTTCTTGATTGTAGGTTTGGCAATGGCACAGGAAATACAAAATTTGATGTACTTCCCAACATCTTGTTGAAGGTTTGGCCAATAAAAATGCTTCTGCAATACTGCAACTGTCTTTTCTAACCCAAAATGTCCAACGACTCGATTGTAGTGCACCTCCCAAATCATCTTGGCACACTTGTTTGAAGGTACATAGAGGTGTCCAAGGTGGCATAATAACACGTCATAGAGGTGAAAGTATGGAACCTGCTTACCTTCCAGGAGCATCTAGTATGTGGTGCTGAATTCTAGATCACTCTTGTAAAGACGTGGCCATTCTGAAGTCTCGTGTCCATAAGAATCGAGCACAGTGGTCAGCGCCATGAACGACAGTCGGCTGAGTCTGCAGGATTATTGGTGCTTTCCTTCTTGTACTTAATGTTCAAATGGAATTGTTGCAGGTATGTGGACCATTTTTTATGGCGATCGTTTTGCAACTTTCCTTGTGTCTGTATGAAATGCAAGGGTCGGTGGTCTGTGTGGATGATCGTTTCCTTCCCCAGAATGTAATGCTCTTATTGTCGGAAGAACTGCAC
Source organism: Pinus taeda (assembly GCA_000404065.3). Classification (NCBI taxonomy): domain Eukaryota; kingdom Viridiplantae; phylum Streptophyta; class Pinopsida; order Pinales; family Pinaceae; genus Pinus; species Pinus taeda. The sequence continues at coordinate 3,490 of APFE031657634.1, read as the reverse complement.
AATGGAATACATCTCTTTGTCATAGGTGGTATACTTTTGGATTGTGTCTGAAAGTGTCTCACTGTGATATGCCACTGGATGCCCCTACTGGGTAAGAACTGCATCAATAGCATAGTCGGAGGCATTTGTATCAATCTCAAGTGGTTCCTGGCACCTGCAGGTCTAGTAATGTGAGCACTGGTGCAGAGAAGAGGCGATGCTTCAACTCGGCAAACGCCTTTTGTTGGATTCAAACCAAAAGAACTTTGCTTTCGCTCTGCCCTTAGTTACTTGACTCAATGGCCAAATGATATGAGAGAAACCCAACATGAACCTGTGGTAGAGATTAGAAAGACCCAGAAAGTTGCAGAGCTCTATTAGAGTGGTTGGGGCTGGCCAATCTCAAATAACTTGTATCTTGGCTGGGTCCACATGCACACCTTGATCATCAATGATGTATCCTAGATATTGACCCTGGGTCATACCAAAAGTGCATTTCTCCAAATTGGCACACAATTTTTGTTGATGCAGGGTTTGGAGGAGCTGTCGAATATGGTGAAGGTGCTCTTCCCAACTCTAGTTGAAGATCAGGATGTCGTCCAAATACACTACCACGAATGAGTTGGTGAAGGGCCGCAAGATGTCGTTCATCAACCTCATGAAGGTTGCGAGGGCATTTGTCAACCCGAAAGGCATGACCAAGCATTTGAAAAGGCCCACCTTGGATTTGAAGGCAATCTTTTACACATCGGAGGGTTCGATTGGTACCTGGTGATAACTGGACTTCAATTCAATCTTGTTGAAATATTTATCACCTTGAGCTGGTCCAAAAGGTCATCAATCCATGGGATTGGATACCTATTTCGGAAAAATGATCTTATTCAAACCTCGATAGTCAATATAGAGTCTCCAAGTCCCATCCTTCTTCTCTACCAACACAATCGGGCTTCCACAGGGTGATGAACTTGGTCTGATTCGCCCTTTTTGCAACAACTCATGAATCTACTTTACACTTTTCAACACTCCTTAACTAGGGAGGTATCTATACAAGGTACTTGGACATTCTCAATCTAAAGAATTCTCATAAGAAGAGTCAGATTGGTAACCCATCTGTATAGCATCATATCAACCAACATTGTCACATAGTAAGGTCTTGACTAAGAACTCTATCTCTCCACAGGATCAAAGCTCAATGTTGGCAAGACTAATGATGTATAGACACCCTCATCATTGTCTCTCTCGGAACATACCTCACACTGGTTCTCGTAAAGTATGTTCCACCAGGACTATTCTTATCTTAGATTCCCAGTCCTCAAAGAATATCAGTCCTCTATGACTACTTTTATCTTGGATGCCCTAATTCATCCTCAAAGAGCATTGGATGCTAGATGTTTACCCAATCCTCCATTCTATCTTCCCAAGTGAAGACAAGAATGATGTGTCTATCTCTCCCTCTTAATTAGGGAGGATATACCTATTCAAATGAAGGAATATACTCATTCCTACAGAAGGAATGTACCTAAGCCCCCCCTTGGCTTAGAAATTTGCTTCCAAATTTCTACCAAGTTAGAAACTTGTTTCCAGGCTCCCTCTTGTGAAAATTTCTAAACAAAAATTCTATTATTGCAGCAACTGATTTATTTTACCTACTTATTTCTCAATAAGTTATTTATGAAATCCCTTCAGTAAATATTAAAATAAATTCTATTGCGGATATCACACCATTATACAGAAACAAATATATGCACAAGAATCAAACACATCAACATAGAAATTTTTGGACAATTGTCCCCAGAAAAACCCAATGCAGGAAAACCGATGCAATAGAGGAGGGTTTTATTAATCTTCAACAACAATTGCTTTTACAGAAAAATTTTGCATAGACACTGGGAGAAAACATCTAAGACTTCTCTTCGAGACTTTTTGACACCTTGGAGGACTTCCTTTCCTTGCTGCGTCATCCCTGCATCATCTTGCATGGCTCTGCGCTGCTTTGTCCTGCACTGTGTCATCCACTACGTCTCTATGATCTGTGTCTCCCTTTGCACTGTCTCTCAAACTCCTTGCGTCACCTCTTCTGAGCTCCCTGACTGTTGCTAATCACCCCCTCTTCCTCCACCCTGCAACTTTCCCTCTGAAATTGATTTCACTCTCTGAAAATCGATTTTTCTTGGGATATTGAGTATCTACTGGTGTGTCTCCAAATGACCCTCAAGTCTTCTCTTACACTTTTCTTGTTGATGAATCTACAACTGGGATTAAGTCCCTAATCAACGGCTAAGATTAAAATAGACTTGATCCTCGCCTCTTAGAAGCTTCTCATCCTTATCTTTATTAATACCCATTAATATTTTTATTTTCCTAAGTTTAGACTTAGGAACCCATTCAAAATATTAATTATTTTAATGACCTTTCATCCGGATGGAATTTCCCAAAATGATTTCTAGCTCTTGGAGATATCATGTGCTTTAGCCTCTCCACCAATTTTCACGGCTAGAGCACATCTGATGCTACCACAAATCAACACTCCCTCTTAGTGAGGAATGTGCTCTAGTAATGCTCCACTACTGAACATCACACTGATCCTTCCGCGCCGGTACCTGTGCTGATGCTAGGCCTGCTGCCTCTTGTACTACTGCCCATGGCTCTGCCACTGCTACATCTGTACTACAGCTCCCTTTGCATCCGTGTTGTTGCTGGTCCTTCCTCCCAACACTGCATCTGCACTGCAACATTTGACATTTATCCATTTCTACTACTGAAATGGATTCTTTACCATACCCATCTTCTCCCTAAAATAAACGAACTTTGTTCTTCCAAGGGCCTTGGTAAGGATGTCTGCTAACTGCTATCCTATAGGAGTGTAGCTCAATTGTACAACTCCTCATTGGACACAGTCTCTGACAAAGTGACACCGAATATCAATGTGCTTTGACCGATCATGAAATATTGGATTCTCAGAGAGCTTGATGCAGCTCTGATTATCACACATGATCTTGATTGCCTCCATCCTTCTTCTGAATAGGTTCACAAGCAATTTTCTAAGCCATATGGCTTCTCACAAAGCTGAGATAGCAGGCATATATTTTGCTTTAGCTTAGCTCAGCGCTATGTATTTCTGTTTCCTACTGCACTAGGAGGTCATCCCTGATCCAATGTTGAAACAGTACCCAGAGGTACTTTTTCGATCTGCTGAACTTCCAACCCAGTGTTACTTGGGAGTGGGAGCAAAAGCGGGGAGCAGGAGCGAAAACGGGTGTGGGAGCGACATTTTCAGAAGCTCCCAGTTTGGGAGCGAATCCCGGAGCATTTTTTTATATAATATATATATTTTTTATATTTTTAAATTTTGATACATATATGTCAACAAAAACATGTAGAATGATGAATTAGATATAAAAAACATAAAAAATCATAGATTGAACCATATAACAACAATCATTTAGAAGTTATAATCTTCATCAACCATGTCCACAAGTTAGTAACATAGTAACATACAACATATTGAGTC
>APFE031657626.1:52362-64181 GCA_000404065.3 Pinus taeda | reverse complement strand
CCCAACCCATTATACAAAATATACCAAATATTTACTTGAAGTAAATTTTGGTTTTTAAAGTTATGTGTGGGGAATAGCCCTCAAAATTAATAGTTCCCAATTTATTAATCAAAATACCAAATATTTACTTGAAGTAAATTTTGGTTTTTAAAATTATGTGTTCTGCCATAGTATTCAAAATTAATAGTCTTTATTTTATTATGAAAAATACCAAATATTTATTTGAACTAAATGTTGGTTTTTAAAATCATGTCTTAATTATTGTCATGAATTTTAGCAATTTCTATTTTGAAAACAATTTACTTAATGTATTTATCAAGTTTTTTAATCACCTTTTATGTAAGCCAAGATATCTTAAACACCATTATAGATTCTCTAATAATATTCTTGTTTATACTCTACATAATTTTCATGAATATAGAATTAAAAAAAATCTAGTTCACCTCAATCTCTTACAAAATAGTACTTAATATCCACATGTTTCTAGTTTTACTATGATAAACTAGATTTGTATATGAGATAATGTATCACCTATTGAGCAACATTATGCCAGCGAATTCTGCTTTTCCATAGCCTGACTGTTTACCTCGTGTTGTTCTACAAGATTTGGAGAGCTACCATTGCAGTCTTGCCTTTTCTGTGATTTGCTTTTATGCTATTAGCTGGCCCTCCATCTTGCTCTGCAAATGGTGCAGGTGCTGAGCTTTCCACAAGTGTAGGATCTTTGGATTTATTGACTGGACTAATGAAGTTCCAGTCTAAGAAGTAGCCGAGCAGAAGACTAGCAATGTATGGTCAAACTGGAAACTAATACTTTGTTAGTCATGTATCCTATGCTTCTTTTGAACTTGGTCAATCGACTTCGCTTATTATTTCAATCCAAGTTAATATACAAGCTATTTTCAGCAGGTATGCCGTGTGCAATGCGAACTTGTTAGTTACCACAAATGTGATTGCAATAATATTCACACTAACAACTACATTCAAACATTTGAAATACCATATCATGTAAAGATCACAAAATCTTGTCATTTAACAATTTTAATCATTTAAAATTTAACCATTTTAATGGTAAACATAAGTCATATTTATAATCTTAGCAACCTCTTTCATATCATTTCAATTAAAATTTTTATAGGTTAACTCTAAATATATTATGCATTAAATTATTCAAGTTTTTATTTGAAGGATTTGATTTCTAATTACATTGTATGATAAATTTAGATTTAAGATGGATTCACTCCATTTTTTTACACATGATTTATGCGTCAAACTCCATAATAAATATTAAAACAATACACATTTCTGCGAATAAGATGTAGAGAACAAGTCCTAAGGGATAGTTTAATTGGTCGAGCCCTTGTTGTTAAGTACCTTGCTTATGGGAAGTCACAAGATCAAATATCCTTGATGTCCTTGATGTCCTTGGGGTTAAACCTGATATATTAGGCCACCTTTGGTGGATCTCTTTTATTATTGTTCATGGACGTCACGGCCACTTAGTGGCTGTGAACCATGATTTCCTAAAAAAAATGTAGAAAACGCCTATAATAGGAAAAAAGAATTTTATACTTTTAATTAATCTTTACTTACTAGATATAAAAATATTTACTTAAAGTGGACATAGTAAACATTGAAATATGATTTTTCATAATAACATTTTTATAAAAATATTTACTTAAATTGGACATGGTAAACATTCAAATATGATTTTTCATAATAACATTTTCTTTCGAACATGGTAGGTCAACTCCATCTTAAACATAAAGTGAATTTCACTTCTCCCACTTGCTTAGTTAAGCAATGAGTTATGATATATTTTTTCATTTAAATGGTTTACATATATTTATAGATAGAGGGGTTGTAAATTAAAATAGTTTAATTAATTGGTGTTGTTTTTTTCGTGTATTCAAGCATCTGTGATCTATAATAAATTAAGCAAAGTCTTTTGGTAGAAATCACATAAGAGAAATTTTTGGCTGACGCATTTCGAACCAACAGGTGTTTTTTTATGAATATTTAACCTTTATAATAAATATTAATACAATTGTATATTTTTTTTTGCAAAATTTTATATTTAATATTTAACAATTTTAACCATAAATCTAAGTTGTGCTAGTAACATCCTTCATATAATTTTGATCAATGTCTTAATTAATGTATTATTAGCATAAATCCATCTTAACTCCATGATCCAAGTGGATATTGGTGGCCACTCGCCTATTCTTCCTAGACTTCGAGTCCATTTCATTTGTTTCCTTGTATATGTTAGCATTTACTATTTTTTTAAAAATTTCAGGTCATGAACTTCTGAAGCAATTTTGACCCCCTAAATGGTGTTTTTTGAGGTCTGCAGCAGGCCGATAGCCTTCGGCAAGGGATTGCCGCAAATCTGTAGTATTTGGAGAGACCTTTCCAACAAGGTATCGTACATGCCAAATAGAGATAATATGACCAAGTTATGACCCTGAGAAGTTTCCTACCCAACTAACCCCAATGAGGTCCATAAATTCTTGGCGTTCCATCTCATAGGGTTAGGGATTTGGTTGTTTAGGGTTTCCCTTGTTGTTCAATAATAAATAGGCGGTTTAGCTTCATTGTAACACAGTTAAGAGGCATGTAGTTATCACATCTCTTCTCAGATATAGGCTACCATCATTGAGCTAGTTCATCCCATTCTATTTGTAAGCATATTTCAGTATTTTGATATTAATGAAATTAAAGTGTTATTTCTGCTGCATTTTTGCATTTATGGTTATATCTATAATTTGTTTCATTCATGTGTAAGTTCAGATTAGTGGTATGAGAGGGGTCTACTCTTTCTCTATTTTTCTTTGCATGTCCCCAATGAGGTCAAGGTATAAGGAGTTAAAGCTCGAACTGGTTGAACCTTTGCAAGACCACCCTCGCAAAACCAAAGGGCCTCCCATGGCAGAAGAAAAGAAAGACAAGGGGGTAGGAGATCCTATCAAAATACTTCTTGAGGAAGCCCTCGAGTGGCAAAGGAATACGATGATGGATAACTTTTCCCAGATCCTTCGACAACTACCCATAGGTGACACATATTTATCCAAAAGTCACTCTAGAAGTGTCACTCTTTTTAAGGTACAAGTTAACTTCGATATTCCCACATTTGAGGGCCAAATAGATGCAGGCATCGTAGATAAATTTTAAATCTGTTGGAAGGATATTTTTTCAATTCATGACTTTTCCAATCAGGAAAATATTACTTTTGCACTTCTCAAAATCAAGCCACACGTCATGACTAGAGCTCATATAACTTAGTTTCACTAACTATAACTCCACTAAATTGTTAGATCTTAGCAATTAACCCATGCACAACTCTACTTCTTTACCACAAAATCAAATTCACTGACTTAACTAAGTGACTTAGCCACGTCACTCCTACTAACTACAACTCAAGTACTCCTACTAACTGCAACTCAAGCTATCCTACTGATATGGAAATTCAAATATCTCCATTTGACTAAAACACAAATCAAATAGTCTTTTCTTACTACAACTTAACAAAACACAATATGATTAAATATCACATTAGCTAAAAATCCCTTAAATTCTTTTTTTTTTTTTTTAAATAACACTTTTTAGTTTCTATATTCTTTTCTCTACTTCCTACCCAACTAAGTACATTGTAAATTGTCTGCACCCAACTTGATTGGACACGGTAATAAAGTTTATACATATCCCTTACTGCACAATGATCTCTTTACACCCTATGGCTATAGGGTGTGTTAAGAGAATTGGTCCAACTAATGTACCCTTACCATAGCTTAAGGATGTCGTTTACTATTATGTTTTCGTTTATACCATAGCCTAATTTTTTTAACATTATATTAAAATTCCTTTATTTATACGGTAATCCAAATATTATGACATTATATTAGATCATATTGTATGCATATGGTGATGACCAGCCTTATGTACACATTATATATGTTTATACAGATTCCTACCCAACTATACATCTTTGTTTAGTAAGTTATATATAAAATAAGTGCAATGAATGTTCTAGACCTTCACATTCATGACACCTTATCCAACCATGACAACATTGTGTACATATCTTACGTGATGAAAATATGTGGACGAGGGTCTTGCGACATTTGTACGAGCCCTAGATAAGTGTTACATTCCACAATGGCAATGGTTTTGAGGTTAATTAATAGTGAGAGATATTCAATCATAGTTAGGCTAACTAACTACCCTACCCTACCCTACCATCCCACCACAATGGAGTGTCGCTGGGCCCGATGTAGAGTCGAGCTCCACAAATACCAGATTATTTGGTAATATAAGGGTTTCTACCCTGTACTCTAAGGATTTTCTACCATATGCTATTTATATTTCTTGGAACGAGAATGGACAAGGTTTGATGGCCGAGACAGGGAAATTAATGTCATGTCTTTAGACTCAATATTTTAACTTTATTTTTCTTGTTTTCTCCTTGATAAAAAAATCCATGCATCTTTTGTAATGGTTTACATGGGTTGTTGTCACTAATTTACTTGTTGAGTGATGTAATGGTAGGTCATGACCTGACCCTTTTGGAGGTTCAATGTGGCTACCATCCACTACAATTAAGTATTTTGCATAGGCTTGTAGAAAAAACCTTGTCTAAAATTTTAAACCCGATCTCTCTCTTCGAGAGAGAGTTCTTTTAATTTATTATGGTTACTAATTGAGATTTTCACCTCTACAGAATATGGCCACAAGGATTCTGCTCATCTTACTCGAAGCTAAAAATATTAGCCACAAGAGATTAATTTGTATTATATTCTTGTAAGAATTTAGTGGACTCTATGAGATTGGGCTAACGGTTTGTTACTTGTTATTTGCAACTTAGTTCTCGGTTACAATTGGGTTTTTTCTCTAAGGTATGTAAAATTAGTTTTTATTTTAATTTTGGTGAAAGCATAGAGTTGGGTTACGCTTTTTGGCAAGAGCGGGTATGTTTGGGTGGAAAAATGATGTCTTGATTGAGTCTTTTTTAAGTGCTCAATCGAGCTCCTTAGGCACTAAAAAGGAAGCTCGATCAAGAGTTTAAATAAATCCTCGATCAAGCTATAACGCTAAATCGAGCTATACCACTCAATAGAGCATTATGGCTCAATTGAACTTTAAGGCTTGACCGAGACATTTTTTTATTATTAAACACCACACCTGCAGTCTTTGCACAGACCACGAGTAATTTGAGAGCTCCACTGAGAGTGTGACGATAGTTTGACTCAGATTATTGGAGCTCAATGAAGCAATTGAAAGATGGAGTGTTCAAATCAATTTGGCCAATGACCCTCCCAACTTCCTAGAGACTCAAAAAAATGTAGGTATCCTATCTTTTTTATCTTTCTTAATTTTTTCTGTTGTTTGCAAAATTAAACAAATTAATTAAAAAATCAATCATACAAAAACCATGAAAACCAATTAATACCATACAAAAACCATAAAAACCACAAGAACAAACCCTTCAAAAGAGCTTAGAAAATCACAAAACCAACTAAGAAAACCACCAAAAACCATAAAAAAAAAAAAAAAAAAATCCTTCAAAACAACTTAGAAAGCCATAAAACCAACCTAAAAAACCATTCAAAACAACCTAGGAAACAATTTCAAATGACCAAAAAAAACTATAATTTAGCTTTTAATTTTATTTTTTTACATGCAATGTTTTGTTTATTCAATGCATATTTTCTAATTTTGAATGGTAAAAACTTTCTTTTTCTTCTTCTTTTTCGATTATTTTAGGTTTTAAAGTTTTCCTTTAGGAATTTTGTTAAATAAATTTTCATTTTTTTTAAATATCTTGTTATTTAAAATGCATTTAAATTTCTAATAATTTATACCTCAAAACTCCAAATAGAAAACACAAACTATAACTATAATTAAGTAAATTATAGTTTGAACTAATATTGATGAATATATAGTCAGATAAACTTTTATTTATAAAATAAGAAATTTTATTTATTTATGTATTTAAATTAAAATTATTTATATTTTAATATTTTTTTAATTTATACATACAATCGATTCTAGTATTAAAGATAAATATTAATAGCTAAAGTTAAAAGTAAAAAAACCTCAAAGTGGCTTTATATATATACTTATATATATTATATTATTATATATAAACATTTCTCAGTTGTATATAATATTAACATATTTATATTATAACATAACAAAATTATATTCAACTATTATATCAATAATTATATATTGTAATTATATATACTTGTTATAAATTACATACATATTAACTATTTAATTTTAACATAAAATTAGTTTAATATAACATAGTTTTTAAATTATTTTAGATAACTATAAGTGATATATATTATATATATTAGTTAGTAATAATTATATATATATATATATAGTTATATATATATTATATATATATAAATTGCATAACTATAATTATAATTCATAAACTTATAATAATATATAATTATAAATATAACTATATATATTTAACTATTATAAAGTTATAACATCTCTCTCACACACATATATTTTGTTGTGTATAACATAACAGGATTCTACAAATATTTAACTTGTTATTTAACATTTAACATTTAACATATGTAACTATATCTATAAAATATAGTGTAACATGTATTGTGTATAGCTATAACATTTAACATAGCATAATTATTTAAAACATATAAAACACACATACATATTAGTTCATGTTTCAATAAATCATTGGTAGATACATTAAATCCATTATGAAAAGTGCATTTGGTCTAGTGAATAAAGGCATTTATACCCTTTTCTAATTTGTATCATATTGTTTCATTTAGTGTGTTGTTCAAAATCTTTGCATGCATGTGCTTGCACCTAGTACATGTCATGTGTCAAAGTCAAACATTAAGAAATTAAAATGCTATTGTAGTATTTGGTTGACATGAAATTTTATTAATTTTGTAAATAGGTTTATTTCATTTTTCTACTTGTATATTTACATATTTATGCGCTATGAATAAAATAAATTATTTAGAAATGAGAAAAAATGTGAAGGTAGATTTGGTCACTTCTTTCGATTGTGTTTAGATGGAACTCAATACTTTGGTTAGTAAATTATCAAAAAATGAACTCTAATGTTTAAGACTTTAGGCTGGATTATTTTGCTTGAGTTTAGAATTAGGATTTTTGTCAATATTCTTTCTAAGTTAACATTTTTTTCATGGATTAGTTTATATGTATTGTATGTAATACTTTAGTCAACATTTTTTTCTTAGATTAGTTTATATGTATCATATGTATTATCTGTAATATGTTGAGACATCCCATATACATGCCCCAACTGCAAGCCATCACAGTGTGAGGGGTTTTGGTATATGTGGTCCGGCTTGTGATAGATCACATATCCCATCAAGAATTCACGTTCCACTCATAGATCCTACCACTAACAGTGGCTGGAGTGTCAAAGGTAGTGTTTTTTTCTCTGTTGATGATCATGCTACCTTTAGTGGACCTTCTCTATGTATTTCAGGTACACCTCCTAAATTTTTAAATCTTTTTTAAACTTTATGTGTTTATGTCTTGAAATTGTCTTAAATTTTTAAATTGTTGTGAACTGATGTGTTTGAATTTAATATATATGTTATTATGCTTCTAGTTTGTTAATTATATATGTTAAATTATGTTTATGATTGGCAGGCCCTTAGCAGGCCGAAGTTGAGGATTAGAATGCACCATCAATCACTTTGTGGGATGATTCTATAGCTCATATCACATTGGGGGATTTTACGACCCATCATACATGGATAAAAAAGAGATATGTAACATCCCTACCAATTCACTGACTTGTCGTAGTTTGTCTTTGATGTTGGATATCATTAATAGGTTGATAGAGACATATCGGAGGTCGACCCCACATAACCACCTCCTATAGTACATATAGATGATTACGAGGCATGAGGTTAGAGCCCTAGATACTTGGGAGGTGGTGAAGAGTCCACCAAAGACATTGATGTTCGTGGGGAGTTGTTCGACATCCCTTCATATCGCCCTATTAAACATAGAGGTCTCATTCCGCTCAAATATTTTAGGAATGTTGATGCAACCCCTTTTTTGTATGATAGATTCATTGGAGCTTGGGCCAATTCCCCCACCAAGACCAAGTCATCATTTATTTTGCCAAACATTTATATGCAGAGTTCATGTTATATATGAGGCTAGATTACACTAATATTGGATCTTGTTATCATGGAACTGACTTGGGACATAGCTATGATCGCGATGGGGCTCGTAGGGACCCTAGGCATGTACCACCAGCTCTGAGATTCTTTCCTCTATTGTCTTGGAGCTTTTTATTACCGACATACCTAGAGGAGCTATCATAACTTAGTGGTGAGACCAAGGAAACTATTTTAGACAACATGCAGATTTCATTGGCCAATTTATGTGTTGCATTTGATGGAGAGATTGGGAGACCACCATCATTTCCTCGTGACCCACCATTTCCCTTATATGATGATGCATTTCTCACAAGTTTACCCTTTGACTAGCTTTTGAGATATACATGTATGTATCGTGATACCATTTGAGAGACTTGGAGGGCGCATGACCTACATGACACATTACTTATATATTATATATATATATATTATTATTATATATATATATCTATATATATATAGAGAGAGGAGAGAGAGAGAGAGATTTTTGGAGAGAGAGGATACGACTCTTTTTCTTAAATTAAGCACAATTATTTCTATTAATTTCTAGTTCATATTAGATTGCAACTATATTAATAAGTTCATGATAACATGTAGACACAAACTAGCTACATGGATGAACCTATGAGGTCATCCGAGGGGGTAATTGATCAGTCATACCATCCTCAACTAGAGCATGCTTCCATGGATTCTCCTCCACCTCCATCTCCACCTGATATGTTCACTAATGTGGAGGAGACTCACTATGTACAACCACATGGACCAATAGTTGATGTAAAAAAAATTATTCCTAAGATTTCAACAAAAAAAAAATTAAGTTACACATATATGCTAATTAATTTGTATACTAATTATAATTTTTCCTTGTCATTCTATACATAAGCCCATATGCAGAGTGTCGTTGATGTCATTCTTAAGTAGAGACATGAGTGGGATGCTAGGTTTTGATGAATTGGTCATATGGGTCCATCGATGTAGGGCCCAATCCTTAAGCCACACTTAGGGGAGCACTAAACACCGATTCATCAGACCCCCATCCTATCTGAATTGCATTTGGATTCGAATAAAGTTAATATATTCATGTATATGTAATTAAAAATGTGGTTCAAAATCATTTATTTCCATATTGTTTATTTTTTCCAACTAATGATCTAATTAGTTTCAATTTCAATGTGTTATATTGCAATACCGTCTTATGGGCACATACTTTGTGTGACTAAACTCACATAGGAGTTCTAGTGGTACTTACCATGTCATAGTTTATATATTTTTAGGTTCATTTCATAGGGCACATTTACATGTGATACAAACTTTGTATATTTTCATACATGGATAGTTTATGGATGTATATCATGGACATTTTTTTAGTTTATGGATGCTTATTATTTCATTTTATGGATGTTCATGTGATATTTGTAATTTGTATATATTTTAATATGGATAATTTATTTATACATATACTCACTACTCCAATTTATGGATTTGTGTTAATATTTATGGATGCTCATTAATTTTTCAAGTTTAAGAATCTGATAAAATTATTTCTCTAATTTAAAAAAATCCATATACTATAAATTTTATAAATAAAATATATGTTCAATTTTGATTTCTAGTTTCATAGACTACAAAAATAAATACAATCTTAAGTCATGACGCAAGTCACTTTGATACCCAAAAGTGAACTAAAATATATGATGTACCAATTTAATATTGGACATGGAAAGAATTTCAATCATGCTTCATATCGGCTTGTAGAATGTGTCTTTAAGTGCAATAAACATGTATGTTATTGCAATTCAATTCTAAAAATAAATTATTTGAATTATATGTGTGTGTGTGTGTGTGTGTGTGTGTGAAAATTTTTGTGACCCACCCATATAACATTGCATGGGATTCTTTTTAATTATTTCAATCAATTTCATATCTCAAGGTTAAATTGAAAAACACAAATAGGATTGAAATAAGTTTTATTCAATTTTAAAAGATGTCATCTAAACAACAAATAGGTTTTATTCAACATTATTTATTTTGATATTACCTAGAAGAGCTTAATCATAACATGATATAAGTCAATCGTATTGAAATTCAATATATAGGTCAAAAAACAATACATGACAACATTTCTATAATTTATATAATGCTAGAAACTTTCCTAAATTTACAAGTAGTTATCTAAGTACTTCAATCAATTACATATGATTGAAATAAGTTTTATTTAATTTTTAAAAACTCAAAATTGAATTAACTAAGTTATATTCAATTTTCAAGATGTGGAGATGTAAAAGTTACAAATACAAGTTTTATTTTATTTTATTTTATTTGAGGTTTATCTACAAAAGCTTAGTCACAATGCAAGTCATTAATAATTGTTTTGTGCTTACACTGAAATCAATAAACCATGTTAAACCAATTAGTTTGAAATTAATGTGCACCATATATCTAGTTACATCAAATAAGAAATCAACATCTACACCGAAATCAATGAATCTAATGTGAGCAATCAACTAGGATGAGAAATCAACATCTACACTAAAAAAATGCATTTAATGCAAAAAATAAAATACGACTAGAAATCAACATCTACATTGAAATCAATGCATCTTATGCGGCAAGAAATCAAATAGGATTAAAAATCAACATCTACATTGAAATTAATGCATCTAGAGCTAGCAATCAAATAGGATAAGGAATAAACATCTACACTGAAATCAATGCATCTAATGAAAAAAAAAAAAAAAAAAAAAAAAGATAAAAAATTAACATCTTTAATGAAATTAATGCATGTAATGCAACAATCAAATAGAATTAGAAATCACCATTTACATAGAAAACAATGCATATAATGCAAGAAATCAAATAAGATTATAAATCAACATTTGTACACTGAAATCAATGCATCTAGTGCGAGCAATTTTATTCCTTTCTCTTCCCCTTCCATATATGTCGGAATCTCTCTCTATATCTCCTTCTTTGTCTCTCTATCTCACCCCCAAGAGACACACACTCTCTTTCTTCATATCTATCTATCTCTCTGTCCATCCATCTCTCTCTTCTTCCCTCTCTCCCCCTTCCTCTATATCTCTATCTCCCTTTGTCTCTCCTTCTTCATATCTATATATAACCCCTCAAACATACACAATGTTTCTCCATATCTATCTATATCTCCCTCCCCCCCCACCTCTCCCTCTCTCTATGTCTTCCCCTTTTCTCCCTATGTCTTTGCTTCTATCTATCTTCCCCCCTACTCTCCTCTCTTCATCTCTCTCCATCCCCCTTGTAACTCCCTCTCTCTCTCTCCACCTTTATCTCTCTAAATGTATTTCTTCTTACCTCCCTTTTTGTCCTCCTCTAACTCCATCTCTCTATCTCCCTCCCTCTCAAGTCCTCTCTCTCTACCTTTCTCTCCCACCTCCTTTTGTCTCACACCCCGCCACCCTCTCTCTCTCTCTCTCTCTCTCTCTCTCTCTCTTTGTCCTAAGATATGTTCCTTTTCTCCTTCCCGCTCTTATTATCTCTCCCCTTTCTCTCCATCTCTCCTTTTTCTTTCTATCTCACCCCCAAATATGCACACACTCTCTTCGTCTCCATCTCCTTCTTTTCCTTTCTTCCTTCCCTATCTTT
>APFE031657626.1:1367-50669 GCA_000404065.3 Pinus taeda | reverse complement strand
AAATCGATAAAATAGGAAAACTTGAAATTTTATTACCACATTTGGCCCAAAAGTGTAAACCATCTTCATGCATTTACCCATTTTCTTATTTCACCTCAAAATATACCGTACTCATTTATATTCACTCTTTTACAAGTTTCTTAGTCATCCTTGAGCTTCATCTTGTCTGTGGCCACATAAATTGTTTGTAATTAGGGTTTCAGCCTTAACTCCGTCATGGTTTCCAAATATGATTCATGGTTTATTAAGAATATTTTGATAGAAATCCCCCATATTTGTAACTATAATATTTATACATATTGTTTATTAAGGCTTTTCACCCCATTGTTAACTTAAAACATTGTATTCTATTATATGACTTACTGTCAAAACTTACATGGTTGGAATTGGAATCTTTCTTCTTGGATTTTGGAAAGAAAAGCAAACTATAAATTTATTTTTGATCTTTCACATGCTAATATATTCATGGTTATGGATCATATGCCCTTAATAGCTTTATTTTCCTTCTTGTTCACCATTGATGTATAAAATGGAAATTCTTTATGTTCTTGTTTACAATTATTAGTGCAGTTTGGGCACTTCTTACATTGTTGCTTTCATTTTATATTCTGCAATCAAACATGTATACAGTATAATTTATTATTGTTATGGTTATATATATATAGTTAGTTAGTTAGTTAGTTAGAAGATATAGACTAGGCTAGAAGCCTAGTGGATTCCCAACAGGGGGAATTGCCTAAGGTTCTCTCTAAGCCGTCCTGTTATTTTATCAGGATTATTTATTTCTTGGTCATTCGATGATGTTCCTTTTGTTATTGTGGCCTGCAATATCTAACCTGTACGCAAAACATTTAGCTTTTATTTCAGCGGCATTGCAAACTGTATTATAATGATTCTAGTTTACTACCATAAATACATATACCATAAATACATGCATGTACATTTATATTTTTCCCAGCAATTACCAATGACATAGTCTACTGCAATAAGAATGTGATTATTCAACAAAGTTGTATGCATTATTCTTCTTCTCTGGCATCCCTTATACCCTAGCCACATCTCCCTATTTCTGTTCATATCCACTTTTACAGTGGTTAATAGGGTTGGTTCATGGTCAAGGTTTCTGTTCAAACCATTAAGTGATAATTTTTTCCCAATGCCTCTAGTTTTCCAGCAACAAATTATTCCAATATATATATATATGAAAATATTTTCATTCAAAAAACGATAGCAAGGCCTATCCATTTGCTTATGCAAACATGTCTAGGAAACATAAGAGTTATACTATATTTTCCTAATCAAATTCATTCATGACTCGAAACTATAGGAAGAATGTATTTATCACATAATCATTTCCAAGTAGTCATATATACTTATCTAAGAATCCCTGAAAATATATTAAAGGCTTTCACACTCCTCCCAACCATGAACTAATTTTTTCAGTAGTTCACCTTGAGCTATACTCTTCCTTGCCAAAAAAAAAATTAGGATATTTTCTTTAGCTTCACCTCCTTAACCCTTTAGTCGCATCTTGTTAGTTTTTACTTTTCTAATCCTTCTCTCCCACTAGCCATTCTTTTTAAACTAGCATCCTTTATCTCCCACAATCCTATTTACACAAGTTCCACCCACGACATCTATCTCTAGTCATGAAATATTTGGTGGTTTTTCCTTGCCAATAGTTCAACGAAGTGAAAAAAAATGAAGATTTTCCTTCTTTTTCTTCTACCTCTTCTTGGGAATAACTAATTACAACTATTTTCTAAGCTTTTATGATTCTAATCTCGCATGATAGATTTTAGCATATTATCAAGAAGAATAACACGTCATTTTTTTCTTATTAATAAAAATAAGTATTCACATTGTCACAGCATATCACTTGTCCCACTTTGACTTTTCACTTATACGTTCAATATAAAAGCCATAAAACTATAAATTTCTCCATATGTTGTAGAGGAAATGTCGCAAGACATAAATTCGAGAAGAATTGTGCCATATAGAGCATCATTGAAGATAAAAAATTAGTAAAGAAAATGTCATTCAAAGCTACAAGATAGAGACAAATCACTTAGATTATGCCAAATTGACAGATTCTATAACGTTTTCAACATAAATTACCTCTTAATATTCAAAGATGGTGTTTCAAGTTCGAATAGAAAATATTTGATAGATTTTGAAAAAGTAAAGATAGTAGGTGACATCAGATAAGCCAAATAAAATAATATTAATTCATGAATAATATGGTTACTATCTTTCCAAATCTAAATTTTCATCACAGACTCACAAATTTTAGACATCACCACGTATTAGATGAAAATGAGCTAGACATCAACTCCCAATTATTCATAACTTTTGGTATAAAATATGCAACTTTGATGGGAAACTCTAGTGCAATTGAGTTGATGATGTTTAATATCTCCAATGTTTCCTCTTAGAACATCATCTCTGAAATTGTAAAGAAACAATTTGAATTGCATTGACACAAGCAATAGAATATTTTAGTACTTTGCATTCCCCCTTAGCAGTACAGGGTATACATCTCATGGTGGCCAAAATTCTAATTTCTATTATGACTTCTTGTATATATCATTGATTTATATTGACAATTGTAACAAACCATGGCAATATTTTACATGGTGAAGAACCCTCTACATGGTTGGAGACATTGATTATTCACACAATCCAAAAACAAACAACCACCCATAACTTGACCAACTCAAAACTACTCAACAAAAATTAATTAAAAAAGCAATAAACTAAAATTTGTATTTTAACATAAGAATATTTTTATTTCAAAATTACCTTAACAAAATTTGATAAAAAAAAAGTAGATTTTTTATTTTAACATAGGGTTAATTTTATTTTATTTTTATTTTATGATCACACCTCATTGATTTTGAATGTATGATGCCACTGCAATTTTTTACAACAAATTTGTTTCTTTTTGACAAATAGTTCTCCCTTGTTTGACAATTTTGTAAACTCTTTTATGTGGACGAGGAGTACCGCCATCTATGTAAGATTCTCAACCTTTCAATTTTAAACTTCCTTTTTGTCATATTATTTTCATAATTAATACCCTTTTCTAGGCAATAGAAAAGCTTAGTATTTTTGTCAACTTCAGTAATCCACATATATCTACTTTTAAAGTGTCATTCACTCTCTTCTTTCTTAGGAAGATCATATCTCTCTTGTTCTAGTTCTCTAAGAGTGGCTAGTACATCCTTCGAGAAGACCCCATTGGAATTAAGATATAAGGATTTTATGTTGTGTTCCACTTCAATTAAATATGATTACTAATTTTCTTTATGGTGTTAAGACCATCCTTTCATGACCTATTTTAGTCTAGAAATGTTTTTCACAAATTGATCCATATAGGAGTTCAAGAATGAGGGATGTAAATGTGAGCATGTGTCCTCATGGAGGCTTTGCATGCAATGGGGACCACTGCTTCCTAAGGAGGTAGGATTGATCCACGTGGATATTGGTGGCCACCCGACTATTCTTCCTAGACC
The DNA here is from genome assembly GCA_000404065.3 of Pinus taeda. Taxonomy (NCBI): domain Eukaryota; kingdom Viridiplantae; phylum Streptophyta; class Pinopsida; order Pinales; family Pinaceae; genus Pinus; species Pinus taeda. The sequence goes on along the minus strand of APFE031657626.1, from coordinate 47,154 downwards.
TCTTCTTGGTTTCATTTGTTTCCTTGTTTATTTCATCATTTAATATTTTTAGCAGCCTTTCAGGTCCTAAACTTCCGAAGCAGTTTTGACCCCCTAAACGACATTTTTTTGAGGTCCGCAGTAGTCCCAAATCCATAAGTAAGGGCCTACCATAAATATTGTATTACTCAAAGAGGCCTTTCCAACAAGATATCATACGTGCCAAACGAAGATAATATGACTAAGTTAAGACCCCGAGAAATTTGCTACCCAACTAACCCAACAGGGTCCACAAACTCTTAGTGTTTCGTCTCCTGGGTTAGGGTTTTCCTTTGTTTTCCAATAAGAAATAGGCCCTTTAGCCTCATTGTAACAAAATTAAGGGGCATTTAGACATCACATATCTTCTCACAGATAAGCTACCATCTGAGCTAGTTCATATCCATTTTGTTTGTAAGCATATTTCAATATTTGATATTAATGAAACGAAGCATTATTTCTAAAGCATCTCTGTATTTATGGTTATATTTGTAATTTATTGCATTCCTATTTAAGTTCATATCAATCCATATATATCATGCAGGTGCAAATTTTTCCTAAGTGTTTTTAATCTCCCTATTTATAGTGCATGATAAATCAAGAATTAGAATGGATTAATGCCACTTCTCTGCACATATTCATAACCCCCGTTTTTCAAATCTGTATTAAGTAGTAAATGAATCCACGTCTCCCTCATAATGAGATTATTATGAGAGGTAGATAACACTTATAGGGGGAATAAGGAATTACATACTTTTATTTAATCTCATTATACTTGATATAAATATATTTCATTTAAAGTGGACATGATAAACATTGAATATGATTCATTTTATCAATATATATTTTTTTAAATGTCTCATGTCAACCTCATGTTGAGAATGAAACAAATTACAAATCTCCCTCAAGTTTAGTTCGATAATGAGAATTTTATTTTCCTTAATTTTTTATTTTAATATATAAGTTCCATATTAATCACATATCTACCAAGCCCAAAGAGAGATCAAATTTATTGCTATGAACCCCTTTTAGACTAATGTCAAACCATTCTTTCCTGTGAGTTTCTCAGCCATATAAAAATTTGGCCTTATTACCGCTTGTTAGAAATTAAATAACAAAGCAATGAAATGAAAATATTAAAAACACAAAAAAGAATAAAACAAGAATGAAATGGATATATGTGGTTCATTCAATCTATTGTAGGTCCATAGAGAAACAATTGGTCCTTCCTTTTGTATTATCCAACAAGTTGAAGGGATACAACCTACAACACATCCATTGTAACTTCATCTTCGCTCTCACATAGTACCCTCTCTTTTACTCACGGAATAATACATATCCACAATACAATTCCCTCATATAAATCGAGTGTTTCCTTGTAAGGGGAAAAAACCTAAATTAACATAAATTCTACCGTCAGCTCTTCTGCCTAATGAATGATTCAGATTAATTACAAAATTATAGCATTTGACAAGGTAAATTTCTATAAAAAAAATCTTTCGTGGAAACTTCCCCCCGAACCCCCACGAGGGGGGGCTTAAAATCATGCTTCCACCCCCCAAGACCCCCTTGCAAAAATAAAGGGGATCCAAGCCCCCTCACACCCCATCATGGATTAGGATCCAAATGTGATTAAACCAAGACATTTGAATCATGAAGATAATCATAATCCATACCCAATAAATGAGAAGAGTAGTTGAGGACTACTCACAACATTTCTTATGTGTGTAAAAGGAGATTGGAGGAGTACCTAACCTAAAGGAGGTAATAAATCCCATCTTGTGCCTCACATTATTAGAGAGTAAATCCATTGTTGAAGGTATTATTTGACCAAAGCCAATGCGAGTAAGCTTTTTCAAATCATAACCTTGAGAAGAATGGAGATGTTGTAGCTAGAGGTGTCTTCAACATGCAATTTCTTAAATTAGTTCAAGATTATGAATACTTGTTGTTTGCTTGGAAAGGTTTTTTATTTTATTTTTCAAATATACCCTTTAGATGAGGTCACCCTTAAATTTTCTCATTGAGATGGAGAGATGGATCCCTATAAGAAGGCCACCACCAATTTTGAGTGTTTGCATTTGGTTGGGAGGAAAATTGGACATAGTGACTTGTGATTCCCCCCACTAATTATTAGAGTTGAAGACTAGTTTGTACTAGTTGGTTGGCCATCTTTAATTCTTGGATTTCAAATAAGTGCATGGTTATTAAGTTTCCCTTTTCTTACCAATTTGTGTTTCCTCCCTTTAAAATATTTCTAGTTTTAAGTAATATTATTTATAAATTGTTGTGTTGATTTGAGGAATATATTTTTTACCTAATGATAACCCACCCAACTTATTCATGTTGGGTTGGTATATTACAAATATACATGTTTTTTCAAACATCATAGGGTAAATTGTTTTTATTTTAAATTCTATTCCATTTTTGAACTCTTTCAAAATTCTTCCATCTACCCAATTCCAAACATGAGAACTATATAAAATTTATTGTTTGTTTATTTCAATTCCATTATTTCATTTTTATGCACTTATCTTTCTACAGGGGATAAAAATTATTCATGTTCCTTATTAAAGGTTTCTCCCTAATAGAGTTCCATTATAATTTTAATCAATTTTAAGGTTGTTGTACATGTAGGAAGGAATCATTAAAAAAAATTGAAATTGAATACATAGTACTCAGAAATACACATAAAATAATATTCTTTATTACACACTTGATTCAATACATTACCTTTATATAGTTGATATCAAATCCAACTAATTCCAAACATATATATGGTTGAGATATTTTCTCAACAAAATACCAAACTAATTCTAAACTCAGCATGGAAGCATTATCTCCAAGTCCCTCCCTTAATGATTACATGTAACAAATGTTGAAAACAAACCTTATAACAATAATATTGATATTTGTGTGGATGGTCTTCATCAACACTTACACCCACTCTACAATCTCGTAGACACTGCTCTTTCTTCACCATCAAAACTTTGAGCTACTATTTGACCCCCATTTAAAACATAATTGGCTCTAACAATCATTGACAAACTTGAAAAAATTACCTTTTTTTACCTCCCGAAGGACAATATCGATATTGAACCACTCTATGAACTAATTTCCAAATCTAGCAAAATGCAACAAATTACAATTTTGACAATTATATAGGTAAGGTGTTTGGGTATCTAGTATATTTAGTAGTCAATTATACAACTAGCCTTTCTTTACTACACAATTACATACTCGCAAGAATAATGTAACTAATGCTCTTGAAGCACCCAAAAACAACAAGACCCATCGTCGAATAAAAAACTCACATAATAAAATTAGCGATATGTTCTCATGACATTGAAGAACATCGAGAACCACTGATTTAAATTAGTCTAATATATTCATTGATTGGATCTTTATTATAAAATTTTAGAAACAACTTGGTGATATACTATTAATTATTATTTCCACTTCTATCATACACAACATACACACCACACAATGTCACTTCATATAGTGTCAACAATAATATGTTGCAAAACATTCACAACATTAGGGTCTTTGTGTCCTCACATGGTTGAAGCTTAGTATTACATCCACAGTCGACATAATTCTGTTGTATGCCTCCAAATGCACTACTCAACTCATTCCCCAGTGATCTGTGTGTGTGTGTGTGTATATAGTCAAGCTAGGAGCAACTCCACAAATTTGATTGATTTAAACATTAAGATAGGACATGGATATACACATGGAGAGGGAGATAGTTAGATGACATCTCCCAATGTCTCTTCGTCTTCCAATTCCATTTATTTTTATATCTACAATGTTTACATGGATTTACCTAATCCAAAAGATTAGGTGTGAACATTCCCCCCTTAATCTGAAGGGATGTTGGTGATTCCAAGCATCATTGTGAATCTTTCAAACTTTTCCCTTCCAAGTGCTTTGGTGAAGATGTCTATAACCTGCTCATATGTGGAACAATGTCATAGGTGGATTGTTTTGGCCTCAACATGATGTCGAATCAGTTGGTATTTTGTATCAATGTGCTACTCGATCATGGAACTTTGGGTTCTTGGCTAAGTTTATTGCAGAAGTGTTGTCAATCAAAAGAGGATTTGAATGCACTTGTTTCTCCTACAAATCTTCCAACATTTTCCTGAGCTACCAAATCTCCCACAATCTCCCACATTTGAGAAACATGAATCTCCTCTCTCGGGACCAATCAATCAAGTAAAATCATCTCCCTCAAGACCTGTTGAATGTCCAAAAATGATTACAGATAAGATAACTCCTTTACGTTGGTAAATCCTAATGTAAGTGCTATTCTTTAAACAGAAACCATTATGCCTTTCTCACAACAAAGCAACTAACACACACAATTAATTACATGAAAAACAACAAAGTGAGCACTCGTATCAAATCAATCATTCTTTTAGGTAAACCTACTTATTTATAGAGAATCACATATTATGGCATTTACATCTTCCTAGCCCTCCCATGAGGGAGTTAAGCCAACACTAGCTCTATTACCAACAAAGAAATTGAAATTGAAGACATAGTACTCAGAAATACACAATAATATTCTTTGTTGCACACTTGATTCAAATACATCACATTAATATAATTGGTGTCAAATCCAACTAATTCAACACATAGATATGGAGGTTGAGATATTCTCTCAACAAAATCCCATATTAATTCTAAACTCAGCATGGAAACATTATCTCTAAATCTATTTCCCATTTGTCATCATTAAATGTGATAGTTATATTCTTATCACAACTTCTTATTACTATTCTCTTTTTTTCTTTTTATTTCTAACTTTATTTTGAAACTACAAACTTTTCCAACAAAACAACAATATTTATGTAAATGAATAACATGGCATTTATATAAATCAATAACGCTTACCATATCCTAAAATGCATATCCTTCTCCCCAATTTCCTTCTGATTCAATCTTCTAACTAATTAAAGAATAATAAAATATGTTAAATAGAGAACATCCTAATCAAATAATGTTATGTAAAGAGAGAATAATGTCCAATAAAAAAGATGAACTATCTCCCATTTTTTTATCATTAAATATGATAATTATATTTCTTATCACAAATACCTCTTACCATTTTCCGTATCATGAACTATCTCTCATTTTGTATCATTAAATGTAATAATTATATTCTAATCACAAATACCTCTTACCATTCTCCAAATCATTTTTCATATTTTATTGTTATTTTGGCATGTTGAATTTTACCAACAAATAACAATATTTGTATAAATCAAATAACAACATAGAAAACATGCTTGTTATGTAGAGAGAAATAATTTTTCAAATAGAATGTCAAATAACAATATTGAATAATGTTGGAAAGAGAGAAGAGCCTTGTCGAATAATGTTTGATAATGACGAAAACCCTTTCCACACAAACATCACAACATCATTTCTAAAGTTGATGATGCAGGGTGCTAGCATGGAAGGGAGGATATGTACCAAAGCCTTGTAAGGATGCACAGGATGTAGGAGAAGTGGGGCATAACTAGTTTTAACAATTAGTGCATGATCAGTCTCTGATTGACAGGGGGATCCTTAGAGGGGGGATAATGTAGTGTTTTAGGATCACTGGACTTCCTTGACTCTAGACTAAGTAAGGTATGTTGTTCTAGAACATTTTTGGGTGTAGAGAATTTGATCGCGGCTAGGTTAGACACCTCGGTGGTCCTAGACGACAGTTGTTGATATTATTGCAACATCAACCAGATTTCTAGGGACCCGGGAAAATCGGTATGCGATATCAACTAGATATATCGCCATGACGAGCATAGCATTATTAAATACTCCATCCTACTAACTAGTGGGTAGAGGGGGTCTAGATCACCCCTCACCACTATAAGAATCCATAGTGAGACTAGCATTAGGCACCTAATTCAGGAGGGTGGGACTTGCCTAGACATTGGAGGCATGCCACGCGGAGGGAGTAGGGGAACACCTAGTACATTGTTGTTGCAAGATGCTTAGTCCACTAGATGGCTGACATGCAAGATGAAGGCTCGCCATCCCTCGAGGTGCTGATAGATGCAACAATCGAGGCAGAGAGGGAGGCCATGTCCAACTTATTACAATATAAAAAATTGTTTGAGTAGGATATAGGGAAAGAGCATACTGGCCAAAGACAGGAAGAAAGGAAATCTGGAGCAAGACATGCTTGAAAGCCAAAAAAACACCCTTTGCAGGTGGTAAAGGGGGAGAGTCCATTAACCTTGGGTGTTGGGGCATACTAGGAGAGTATTGAGAGTCTGAGGCATAAAGCATTGGTGGGAAGGTGGCACCAACTCCATATGACGAGGGAATAGATGAAGCAGTGGGCGGAGGAGAAATGGTTTCCAGTCAATAAATATAGACCAAAGATTAGTATTCTCTTCAATGGATGGGCGACATTTCACTTTCTGAATTCAGAGGACACAGAGAGGATACTGAAAGTTCCATGGGTGAAGGGCAGAGGGTTTCTGATATTACAAAGGTGGAAGGTAGGGTTTAATCCTTTTGTGGAAAGACCAGGTCGGCAATACATCTGGGCAAAGCTGCTCAGTCTTCCTTTGGAGCTTTGGAATGAGGAAGCTATAAAGGAAATCACAAATAGGATTGGCAACTATTACTATTGGGATCTTGCCTCTTTGGGGCAGCTAGACAAAAGGATGGCATGGGTGCTCATAGAGGTGGAATTGAGTAGGCATTTGATGGTGGAACTAGAGATTCGCTAGAGTAACTTTTGCTTCACCCTCGCCATCGATTACTGGGGTATGTTGTTTTGATGCCTGCTATTCCATGAGACTAATCACCTCGTAACTTCTTGCCCGTGGATGAAAGGTAGGAATGGGAATAAGGGAGATTCAGGCCTGGCACAATACAGAAGGGTAGGTCAGATGGATTGGGAATCAAAGGCACATGAACCAAAACTAGGAAAGGCTCGACAAACAAAGGAGGCGCAGGCCATATATTGCGACCCTGGTCCAGGTAATTCTACCCTTCTGAATTCTCCTATATATAAATCAAAATATGTTTATGGACATGGACCTTTGATGGGGGGTGTGAAGGGGGTCACTTGGGGAGGGATGGAGAGCCCATCTAAATCTAAGGGTTTGGGGTTTCCCCTAGGGGAGGGTCTCAAGACAAGAGACAAACCTGTACATGTTAGCTCCCCGCTGGATGGGAGGGAGGGTAATCCTCATCAATTGAATCACATGCATGGGAACTCCTCAACAAATTCTTTCTCACCATACCAGGAGCTAGAAGCTCTCATCCTTTCAAATGAGTCCCTGGTGCCACTGACTAACAAGAGGTATTTTTGTCATAATCAAGAGAATGTTGACAAAGAGAGTAGTTGTCAAAATGTCGCTCTCGGGAAAAAGAGGGCTCCTCGAGACAAGAAAATTATGAAATGCAATCATATTGCATTATCTCTGACCTTAGACATGGATTTGGGTGGGGTACCTTTTGGCATTGATTCTTCATTCGCCATTGGGTGTATTACAATCACTGATGCACTTGTTTCACGGGTGCTTAGAGAGGAATCACCCATCATAGGGGTTACCACATGACCATAATATCCCTTAATATCTGGGGGGTGGGAGCACCCCATAAAATTCGCTCTCTCTGAGGAATGGTTAGGACTCACAAACCGTCCATGATCCTTCTTCAAGAAACCATGACTAAGTGGGTTAAATAGGTGGAGGCCATGCTTGTAATCTGTTCACATTAGGCAGGATGTGCAACTGATGCCAATGGATAGTCAGGGGGATTGGGAGTTATGTGGAATACTAGCATATATGATATGGTGGCATACAATTCATGTGCAGGTATTATCGTGTCTGAATACAAGAAAGAGTCAACCAAGACAATAAGGATCTTGAACATATATGCCGCATATACTAGACACATAAATGTTTGGGACAAAGTGACTAAATCTGGAGTATTTAGACTGAGTTAGAACATTATTGCAGGTGACTTAAACTTTACCTTGGGGCTGATAGAGATATGGGGGGACAAAGCACAGTTGATGGAATGTCAACATGTTGTGAGGTATGGATGAGAGATCATGCTATGGTGGATATTGTTCTGGAACCACTTTGGCTAACATGGAGGAATGGGCATACAGATGGAGAGGGTATTGTAAAAAATATCGACAGATTCTTAATATGTCAATCATTGTCCCTCCTTCTTCCAAATCTGGAATCTTCAATTCTTGTAGAGAACATATCGGACCACAAACCCATTATGCTATCTTGGAGTGGGGAATTGGATGTGAGATCTTACCCCTTCAAATTTAATATGATGTGGCTTCAGATGAAGGAATTTGAGAAATTAGTGCATTTGGTTTGGCAGGGGCCAATACTTCCAGGAACAAGTGACTTCTTGAATAATATTGCATACAATCTCTCTTGGTTGAAAAAGGATGCACAAGTATGGATAGCAGGGAAAAAGAGAGATGAAGATCAGGCCATTCGAGACATCAATGTTTCGATCAGCAAGATGAATGATCCCAATGACCCACTATTTTTCTTGGCATTATACAAGAATAAGATCATATAATTAGAAGGAATCAAAAGTGAGGTTCTACTCTAAAAGGAGAAGGATATCAAAATGAAGAGAAGGGAAATTTGGGTACAAGAAGGAGATAAAAATTCAAAAATTTTCCATAGTCAATTTAATCACAGGAAGAACAATAACTTTATCAAAAGTATACGTAAGAAATATGGGAAATTTATATCATCACAAGCCTTGCTGGAGGATGAGTCTATGCGCCTTTTCTAGGAGAAGTACAAGAAAATGGATTTGGACTACCACATGTAGTCGGCTTTCATTTCCCATATGCGGAAATGGTTCTCAGAGGAGGAAAATGATCGACTGTGCAGGTCGGTCATGGACGAGGAACTAGTTGACACCATGAAAGAAACAACAAAGGAGAAAAGCCCAAGTCTGGATGGCTGGGGCATGGAGTTGTTTATACACTTTATAGAATTGATGGTACCTGATCTATTGGCAGCGATTGAGGAGTCAAGGATTAAAGGCCTTACTCCCAAGGTTGTAAAGGAAATGTTTATCGCCCTTATTCCAAAGAGGAAAAGGACTCAAACATTTGTAGATTTTCGGACGATATCACTTTGTAATATGGTGCACAAATTGATTTATAAAGTCATTGCTAGGTGGTTGAAGCTAATACTGTCAAAATTCATCTTGGATGATCAGTTTGGGTTCATCGAGGGAAGAGAGATCCATGATGTTATTAGTATTTCCTAGGAGGTTATGCATACCATCAAACCCAAGAACCTAAAATCTTGTATGCTAAAGGTTTATTTGATGAATGCATGCGAACGTGTTGATTGGTATTTCCTTAAATTGACTATGATCAAAGTGGGTTTGTCCATGCCAGTCATTGGGTTGATTATGGCATGCATCAAGACCACAAACTTTGTTGTTATTGTGAATGGAATCCCATCCAAATTCTTCTTGGCCTACAGAGGGTTCAAGCAAGGGTTTGCCCTCTTGCCTATGTTATTCCTTATGGTAATTGACAGCCTAAGCAGGAAAGTGAGGGAAGTAAAAGAGGTGGGTGCAATCTCAGGTATCAAAGTGATAAAAAGGATCACCATTACACACTTAATATTCATAGATGACCTCCTATCTAGTGGTTCAGCTACCTTGGCTGAATGGACACCAATACATGGCATCATCACATCTTTTGGTAGAGATTCTTGGTTGTGCATGAATGGATTGAAGTCTTTCATCATCCACAATGGGAATGTTGATCCAAAGATAGAGGAAATTAGATTGCACATAGATGTGGGGGTGAAACACTGGTTTCAACATGAAGCCCAACCATTATAACATCATAGACTGGGAATGGTTAACAGTTACGTCCCAAAAGAAGCTGGATGGATAGACAAACTGATGGTTGTCTATGGGAGGTAGGATGATAATGTTAAAAGTTGTTCTACAAATCCTTGCAGTATATTGAATGCACCTCTTCCAACTCCCAAGGAAGATCATCAATAAGATCCAATATATTATGGAGCAATTCATTTGGAATGGGAAATTATCGCGTGGGAAATATCATCTTGTTAAATGGTCACAAATAGCTAGACCAATGGAGGAAGGGGGATGGAGCATCATTGATCCATCCGCCTTCAATAGTGCTTTGATCATAAAGAACATGTGGAGGGTAGTTTTTGGATCAGGCCTTTGGTATAGGATCATTTTTGATAAGTACATCTATGGATAATTTTTCACAAAGTGGATTTTGGGTGGGGCCAAGAAGAAGACTAACTCCTCATACATTTGGAGGAGTATGATGAGAAACATCCAATGGATGATGGGATCAGTTCGATGGGAGGTAGGAGATGGGATTGTTATCAAGATCAGACTAGATGCCATTAAAGGTATGGGAGGGAATCACACTCTATTATTTGGCATTCTTAATTTACTACATAATAGAGGACTGAATTTCCTAAATTAGATCTACAAGATTGATACATTGTGCATAGATCGCCAAACATGGAAAAGTGCTAGAGACATTCAACTACCGAAGGGGGAGTTCAGCAAATGGGAAGGCCATATTAGCAAATTGAGAAATACAATGATCTCTATAAATGATCGGTAGGACCACATGTCATGGGGGGGCTTGAAAAAAGGCATCCTATCGTAAAAGAGATATACAGTGGCATCCTTAGGGAGGCATTGGGATAGAAAGGAGACTCTTGGACTCAGAAAAATTGGAAAGGGGATATCCCCAACAAAATAAAGTGTTTCAGTAGGTTGGCTATAAAGGATAGAGTACTGACATGGAATAACTTACCAAACAGAGGATTCATAGGGTCGGGGATATGCCTCCTCTGTAAGGTAAGTAGTGAAGATAATGCACATTTATTTCTGCATTGCCCATATGCGATGGTTGTTTGGGACGGATTAATTGACTCATTTGGCATCAAGCCAATGGAGCAATTCACTACATTAAGAAGCTGCATTAGGAAGTGGTTTAAAACTCATGACAAATTTCGTTTTTTCCCTATATACCTCATATGGATCATTTTGAGGAGAACAAATGCAAACATATTTGAGAACAAGAATCCCACTGTTAGGGAGGATGTAATCAAAACATTGGCATATTTATTGGAGATAGGACTAGCCCAAACTGCAAGCAAATGCAGAAGAATAATCTAGAAAAACATATGGTATACAATCTCAGTGGGATTCTTTGATGGTGCTTGCAGTGGGCGGAAATGTGGATGTGGGCTGTAAAAAGCTATCATTTTTTGTGGGAAGGAGGATAGGGCATGAATAGTAAGGCAGAGATTGTGGCACTATGGCGAGTGTTGATAGCAGGGAAATGGTTGAGATTGGAGAACCTACAGGTCTATGTGGATGCAAAAGGCATTATCAACTGGGCTAAGGGACTGAGTAATTTCAACCCTTTGATCTTGAACAATTGGATGAAGCCCATCAAGGCTATGGTGAGTACATATCAACTCATCAACATCGATCGCATATATAGAGAATAGAACTCAACTGCAGATTTACTATCCAAAAGAGGTATTGGGAAAGATCCTTGTAAGCTTTTTTTACAGCACTTGAACATGGGGTTAAGGTAAAAGCTGGAAGTATGAACTTCTCAAAGAGTTGGATGCCAAAGTCACTTCCGAGGTAAGAAGGACAAAAGGGATATAAAATATTGTAAGAAGATGAACACATTTTGAGTTTTCTATTTATCATAAAAGATTCCTAAACTCAATATATTGGATAGTGAACTAAAGAGATTAGGGTTATAGAACTAGAGGTTAAGACTAGCAGGAAAGAGACCTCACTGTTATTTTTTGGAAGTAAGCTGTAATCAGGAAATATATTATATTTACTATCTGTTTTTTTATTAACACAGAAGCGTTTTATCATTTCCAAACAAGAATTGCTACGAATCGCTGTGACCTTTTGGATTTCTATATTATCGTAAAGCATCCACTCGTACAAGCCTATCAACTCGCCAGTGAAAGGATTCATGATGGCATTTCGTTCAGCGAATGTTATAGCCATTGGATTTGCATTAGCATTTATTCAATGCACCAGTGCTCAGCTGAGCCCTACCTTTTACCAGAATACATGTCCCAATGTTACCAATATAGTGGGGCAGGTCATCCAGCAAGCCCTGCAAAATGATTCAAGGATTGCGGCCTCTCTCCTTCGTATGCATTTTCACGACTGCTTCGTTAATGTAAGTAGCAATATGTCTGTTTATTGAAGAGATTTGTACCCAGGGGATTTCTAATACTAATACTTCATTCTCTGACTGATTTTAAGGGGTGTGATGGATCCGTTCTCTTAGATGACACGCCGACATTTACAGGCGAAAAGACTGCAGGTCCTAACAACAATTCCCTCAGGGGTTTCGACGTGATTGACAATATCAAGGCAGCAGTAGAAAGTGCGTGCAGTGGAACAGTTTCTTGTGCCGACCTTCTTGCCATTGCTGCAGAGCAGTCAGTCGTATTGGTCTGTATAAATCGATCATAATTCATGATTTAGGTTGTGGTTATGCCTGCAACATAACAGTAAAGTGAAGTCTCTTTTTTTCATTAAATTTCTAAAATATTTCAAAATAACAAATATTCTAAAATCTGCAATAATCCTCATCAACTTTCTAAAATATTATTCCAAAATGTGAAAATGACGTAAGACAGTATAAATTATCTATGAAACGTACTAACATGATTGGCTGCAACATGGTACAGTCTGGCGGCCCATCGTGGAGTGTGCAGTTAGGAAGACGGGATAGCACCACTGCAAATGCAACTCTTCCGAACACAGCCCTCCCTGCACCTACAGACGACATCTCCACAATTATAGCGAAGTTCCAAAATGTGGGATTTTCCGTCACTGACGTAGTTGCTTTGTCAGGTATGGTAATTGCACTGTACATCGTTTTGTGCGACAGTTTGTAAATTCAACCAGTTGCGAACATCTTTTTCATTCTCACATTTTATGATTAAAATCCTCCCATGTATTTAATGGGAAGGTAATGTTACATAGTTAAATGTGACCATTATTGTTGCATAGTGAATCGTTCCACAGTTTCTTTCTGAATCGTTACACAGTTTATTCTGCACCATTCAAGATACGTTAATATCTTCCAATATACTTACACCATTGTTGATTGCTCGTTAAATACAGGTGGTCATACAATCGGGCGAGCTCGCTGCACAGTGTTTGCGAACAGACTTTACAATTTCAACGGAGCAGGCAATCCGGATCCCACAATCAACTCCTTCTATCTATCAACCTTGCAGAGCATTTGTCCACAAAATGGTGACGTGAACACCATAACATCACTTGATACGGGCAGTCCGGACAAGTTCGATAACAACTACTTCATAAATCTGCAAAAGAACATGGGGCTTCTACAGGCAGATCAAGAACTTCTTTCCACAAGTGGGGCAACCACCATTTCTATTGTGAATGACTACATCAGTAGCCAAACCAATTTTTTCTCCAACTTTTCCAACTCGATGATAAAAATGGGAAACATAATTCCTCTAACAGGGAAAAACGGAGAAATCCGGCTGAACTGCAGGAAGGCCAATGGCTAGACAATCCCGGTCCCGTGATCCTGTTTCTTTCTGTTTCTCATTGGCTCTGTGCTTTTTTCTGTTTCTTTCAAATATAACAATATACTTTTCACTATAAACTTCAGCAATATTTATTTAATATAAAATTATACAAATTTTAATAATAATTAAAATAATTTTATTGTAATTTGTTAAAGAATTTAGCTTAAATAATATGATATATATTTAGTGTCTCCTGTGGTATGAATTCAAATCTCTAGGGTAGTATAATCGTATTTCATGCTATGTAGATTGTAAACTGACCCTTATATCATTTATGAAATAATTATTCTTCTGAGATGAAATTATGGCATTCCACTCAATAAAATATACTCGTTATTTTAAAATTTCTTATAATTTACTTACAAATTCCAAACTTACTAAACTCTTTAAAATAATAAAGCGATAATTTACTCTCCAGCCTGTTACGTAATGTAGACAAATTTATTAAAGAAAAATGTTAAATAACATATACAAATTTATTAAATAAACTTACATTGTTTATTTTTGTCGACTAACATCGGAAAGTTTCTCACTAAATTTTTTAAAATTATAAGCTAAAGGAAAATAGCCCCTTATAATTTACAGTCTAACGAGTAGCATAATATTGATAAATTTATTAAAGGGAAATGGTATTATAGAGTAGCATAATATTAATAAATTTATTAAAAGGAAATGTTATATAATAGAGACAAAATTATTAAAGTAAAATATCTTTTGTTATTTATTTTTTTAAAGTTAATTTAATAAGAATGCATAAATTTATTAAATGAAATATTTTGTTATTTTTTTGGAGTTCAGTAATAATTTATAACAATTATTTTTTAATAATTTATTTTATTGTTGTTGATTTTAGGCTTCTGTGATTCATGTCAAGTTTTTTGAGAAGAATTTTCCGTGGAAATCACATAAATATTCTATCATTATTAATCTAAAATCTCGTAAATATCTTATTATTGAGATTAATAAATGCATTATTATTAATTGTAATTTAAATAATTATTGTTGGAAGTAATGCTTCCATGTGTATGATGTGATCTATACATTGTCATTGTGAGTCCCTGCTAGTTAATCTAGAAGTTATTGTTCCCTATGTCTGAGTTGTAGTTGTGACATTTCCGAGTCATAGATCCACTTTCTTAGGATTTAGATTTGTTGATGTTTCTGATTTATGTCCTATATATTTGTAACTGTTGTGATGAATAAAGATATCAAGTGACTTGTGTGTGTCATAATATGCTCTCTCTATTTTTATAACATGGTATCAAAGCTGGTATTGGCTTGACTCCCTCAAGGGAGGGCGAGGAATATGTGAGGGATCCTAAGTGTTGTTGTTTTTGTACATGTTAATATAGATGTGTGAGAGTTTATTTTTAGTGTGTGAAATTGTTTGTGATTCTTTGTTGTTTGCAACTTCTTCAAGCATCGCCGATGTTCGAGTCTTATGTTATAGTACTTAATGTCAAGCTTAGTAATTTAATTTGGTAATTTTGTAGCTACGTCAAATCTTGTGACATTATTTGCAAATACAAAGGTGGAAAAATCTACTGTGTTTCTTCCTTGTGTTGCATTTGAGGATTTTGAACTTCAAATGGTCACAATGGCACTAAAAAAGTTTCTAGATCACATGGAGTGTTTTAAAAGCTTAATTTCGCTTCCAACAAGTCATTGATTTTGTCACTTGTTCTCTTGAGGCACTTTGGATGTCAATAGGACACTTGATGCACCAATGTTGCAGGGAATTCATTGCGATTTCACAATGGTTATGGTTTCTTCCACCTTAACGACCTCTAGGTTATATTAGTTTGTTTTTCTTGTTCATTTGTGTTTAATACCTCAAAATTCATCAAAAAAATTTTAAGAGTGCACTCAACTAGTCACTTTCATATCTATTCCTTCACCACTGCGTTTTTCTGTTGTGCTATTATCAAAAGTCTTAGGGTTGGGTAGTGTTACCACTCAGTTTTTCCCAGAAGTTGTAAGAAGGAGAAAGGGGTCCGAGGTAACCACAAACCAACTTTTAGATACAAAATCTAGCCAATCTGTATGCAGGGAAGGATTTCTCTTTAAGTTTTAGCTTTGTTTTGAAAGATATTAGGCTAGCTGTGAAGTTTAGGATTTTTGTTTGAGTTTTGGTGGTGAGATTCAATAGCAGAGGGGTAAGACTGACTAGTTTAGGCCAATTGGCTAATGGAGTCAAAGAAAATGGCTTAACTGGATTAGGTTTCTTACCAAAGGATGGTTTCACAAGGCAAGATGGTCAAAAAGGGAACAAATGAAGACTTAATAAATGGAATGATTTCAAAATGGGTGAAGGGCAGTAAAGAATCCTTCAATCTGTTTGAAAAAGGGAACTTGAATGATTGCTTAATAAAGAGCAGTTAAGTATTCTTTAATAAATAATCAAAATGAACGAACTAGAAAATAGGAGCACCTAAGAGTTCACTATTTATCCTAATTCAAAAGAAAACATAGAGAATAATAACGATTGAAAACAGAGTGTAATCAAGCATGTTCCGAATTACTCTTTTTTGTTTATCATTCATATATGAAACATAGATGATAAAAAAAACAAGAAAAACTTTAAAACACAAAGTATAGAGGACTTACTAATCTGGTGTTTGATTCAAGAAATCTGTGGAAAGTCCTTTGCATTAATTCTTTATCCAGCAAGCCATACAAAAGTTGGTCCAATAGCACTTTATTCCAAAATAATCAATATTACAGCAATGTCTAAGAATCCACCCTCAATACTCCGATTGAGGGAGTATTTATATATAAAAAAAAAAAAAAAAAAAAAAAAAAAAAAATTACAAAAAATATCTCATAACAGAGTGAAATATATTCTAGGATGACTAAGAATAAGTTACAAGAAAATAGAGACAAGTAGTCTCATAGATAGGAGAAAGGTAAACTGATGTTGTATTGTTCCTATTCTTGCTGAGTGTGCTAGAGGCAGGCCCTATGATTTGGCTTGTTGTTGTCTTCTTTGATAATTCTGTGTTGGCTGCCCTATTTTGACTGATACTCTTTACCTATTCTGATACACTTCGGCCTGTTTGATCTTTGTTCATCTTTGTTCATTACTTACTACAGTAAATAACCAAAATTTACATTTTACCAAGGATAAATTTACAAAATTTCTAACATGTCACCCCACTATTTTGGCTCTGGCAACCTGTGTTTCCGGAGTTTCCTCAGGGTCTCATCAGTTTCTGTATATATGAAAAAGGTAGGTTGGATTGGAAACAGGTGCTTTATCTCATGCTCAACATAGAACAAGTTCTCTAGACTATCATAAAGAACTCGGCTTGTGCGAAGTGCTTTTATTCCTGATGCACTTGTTGATGAACTAGCTTGATTGCCAACATATTTATTCAATTTATCTACATAATCTCTATGCTTCATTAATCACTAAAGGACTTGGTAGTCCTTTATTCTGAAAAATGGCAAACTTCTCCATGAAAGCATTAATCTCTACTTGCATATCATGACATCTTCTCTCTAAATTATGCATTAAAGTTTTCTTGGTTAGCACACTTTTGATTTCCAAAATGGTTTCTGTTATGTCTGTTATACCAAGTTCTTCCAGCTGTTCCTTATTCCTGGTATTCAAAAAATGTATGAGTCGATTGGCTTCATCGAGCATTTATCCTAATCGTGCTTTTGTCTTTTGAATTTCTTCCTATGCTGCTTTCACTAGATCAATCTACTCAAAGATTACTTTGATGGATGGCCAAACATCATTTATGGATTGAGTGACGTTGGCCCAAAGAATGTTCTTGATCTCTGCGAGAGGCTTGTCAAAAGTGAGATCTTTTTCTAATGTTTTTACTTCATTTTCTAATGCTTAAATCTCTCTTGTTTTTTCTACAACACTTATCTTTGAGAGATCATAGTTTCTTTCCATCTTAGGAAACTGTTCTTTTACTTGTTTTAACTCTGAAACTTGTAGTTTCATGTCCTCCATTGACTTTATTAGTTCCTCTGTGCTCAAATTGGCGTTGTTGCCCTGTGTTGTTCCTGTTGTTGTTGTACCTGTGACCACCTCCGTTGCGGCTACTGGGATTTTTGGTGCTAATATTGTCCCAAGTGTAGAGGGGACTGCTATTGAGACTATTGGTATTATATCAGGAGGCTGAGAGGTCAACTCTCCCTGCTTGTCCTTCAGTGATTTTTCTAATGCCTGCTCTGTTTCATTCAATCTTTCATTGAGTTTCAAGAGTAGATCCATCATCTCTTCTTTAGATTTTTGTTTTATAACCTCAGCAGTTTGTGGATGCCTTGAAAGAGGTGGCTTTAATTGTTTCCTCATGGCAGCAATGTCTTCTTCTTTCTTCTTGATCAATGCTTCTACACTTTTCACATCTTTGGGATCATGTCCCAATCCAATGATGATTTCTTTTAATGACTTTATTCTGTTATCTTTGGCTAGGGAGGAGGCTTTTTCCAAGTGTAGTTGGGCAGTTGTATTGTCCAAAGAATTTTGTATCCTGTGGGCCATCATTGGTTTACCAGTCAATGTTGAATAGACCATTTCTCTAGTTTGGTTGTGCAGTTCAATCTGATCCAAAGGATAAATATCCTTTGCCAAGACCTCCAAGTTTGTTTTGAGATAATCTGCTGTTGATTGAGGTTGTTGTACATTTGGCTTGAAGTAGCTCATTATCATCTTGCCCTCTTTAATGTCACAGGCTGACATTAGTCTTTGTTGATTCGTGGGGGGCATTTTTAAATATTGATTGTAAATTTGAAGCCTTAATAGATCATTCCTGGCCTTTATTTCTGTGAATGCCTTCTTGATATCTCAGGCCTCTTTACCTGGTGGCCTGAGGGATGATACTTCTGCACTATGTTGTCTTTCTAGCTCTTGCCTCTGTGAGCTAGTGGATGTTCCTCCCAATGGGAAGGTTTGTTGGCTAACTGCTCTTTCTTCTCTTTGACTATATATAGTTTCTTCAACTATTTTCTCTTTTGAAAGAGGGTTCAGTCTTTGCCTTTTTGTCCCAAGCTGTCCTGTAGGTCCACTCGTAGGGGTAGTAGTTTCCATATCCCTCTTTTTATTTCTTTCCTCATTTAGAGGATTTTGGAAAACTGGAGTTTCTGCTAGACTGGTTTGAGCTGGAGGAGTTGGCATTTGACCCTGTTCTTTGGAAATTTCAGGCTGATTTGACATTGTAGGTTGTTTTGTGGTCTATACTTCCTTGCCTTTAGATGTTCTTGTGGCTGGTACATTGATTTCCTGTGAAGGTTGTTGAGAGGTTCCAGCAATGGATCTACTAATTCCTGACTTTTGAGATAGCTTGAATGGTACCTGCCCAAAAGAATCCAGATCAAGGGTTTTCTCAAGATCTCTCATAGCATTCTCAAAATTGACATGTTCATTATCATTTTCTACTAAGGTCCCTTCTATCCATTCATCCAAGTTTGCAAATTGCTCAATCTCTGGATCCTATGGTGAATATATGGGGACAACCTGTTTTTCATTCTTCTGTCACATATAAAGCTATTAGGGTCATATGGTACCCACCTAAATCTCTTCCGTAATCTAAGGTGATCTACTAAAAAAAATTCAGCTTCTTTCCATGCATCCTTAGTGTTGTGGACAAAAGGGCCTAGCTGATTCTTAATTCTAAGCTAAGCTTTCTTCTTGGCATTACAAAAATGGAATAAATCTGCATTTATCATCTGCCTGAAATACTCCAATGCGAACAGTCTCATTGGAACATACTTTGGTAGCTTAAAAGGGCAGAGTTCACACTCATATATCCTGATCTCTGTGTGGTTCTTATATAGGTTTCAGTCATCTATCCTGTACTGCTTAGAGAGCTAGAGAATTTTCTTCATATCACCATTGATCCTAGGAGGAGAAACGCCTGTCAATAGAATGGCTACTGGATGGACAAACAAGTCAATGAACTCAATGTAGGTGTGCGGGGACTCAATGGAGTTATGAAAGATAGGACTCCAAAAGATAACAGATCTTGGATTTCCTTTGTTGTCAAGTTTCTTGATAGGGAAAGAGAAGTTGCCTGACTAATAATACAACATAAGATGATATATGAAAGTGGTGTATTTGAAAACTCCTTCATTTTCCAAGTTCAGGAATTGGTCATGAATTTTATTGGCAACATAGGAGGCATAGTCATATTTGACAGTAGGGAGTTGTCTTGGAGTAAAGATTGATAATAACACTAGATTTATATCATCAACATATTCACTAGAGTTAAATCCCATAATCAGAGATATCATATCAACAATGAGTCTTCCAATTTCTATGAAGCAAGTCTGCAGATAAGGAGGTGGACCTTTGGGCTGGTGTTTGGTAACATGAAGGTCTCACCGATGCAGCTCACTTCTCATTGGGACAATTGAGATGGAGGTCCAAGTAAATATCCAACGGAAATAGGAGTGAGGGGCTGACTAGAGTGGAACTGCAATATTTCATTAATGGATTGAGTAGTTATGGAGAAAATGATTGTTTGGCTTGGGGACATAATAGCTCTATGATTAGGATCATAATTGGCACATCATTGATGAATTATATCTGGGAAAACATGGACTGAGGGGAGGAAATACCTGGGAAGGTTAGATTCCCACAGTCCAAAGATATTAGATCCATACAGATAACTATTTCTAGCTTGGCAGAAGACTTGAAGATGGTTTTTATCACTGGATAAGTCTTTTATCTAAAAATCTTTATCGGTTAGAGGTAGATAATCTAAGTCTTTGTGAGGAGCGTTCATGGGTGCGACATTCAGGGCTATAGGGGTTTCCATTTTTTGTTCTTATGGAGTCAAAAAATGGAATTAGGGTTTTCTGTGAAAAATAGGCAAAACAGCAAGTTTGGGAGCTTATATGGCAAACACAGACTGGACTAAAACTGAATTTGGCCCTTTCTTGTAGAATTTTCAATAGAAAACCAAAAATTACAGGGTTTTACTGAAAAATTGGATAAATACCTGTAATGGGGAAGTGAACAGTACAACGGTAGGTTGGATAACCAGTCCTGGGCTGAGTTACTGCAAGTTTCTTGATCAGATGGCGGTTGGAAAGCTTTAGCAGTTGACAGGGACGTCGCTTTGCATGGGAACACGGTTGCAACATATAACAGTGAAAATGATGTTTGTTCGTTTTATTTAACAAAGTCAAGGTTGGCGAGGTTTTTTATTTATCGGGTATATGACATAAGTAGGAAAAGACGTTTTTGTCGCATGCGGAGGGTGGTAAGTGGTACGAGATCGCTTTTGGAGTTAGGCAGTATTCGACTCGAGGCTAGCGATTCAATGGATTGCCTGACGCATGGCGGAGGTACGGTTTGAAAACCACTTGGTGATCGCACGTTAAAGCGTGGTCACCAGGGGGGCGTGATATTAACGTCGATCGTTCGATGATGGGGGCAGGATCAAACAGTGGACTAGAAGTGGAGTACGGCGGAACTTTAACTGCGGCGGGCCCGATTTAATTAACAAGTTAATAAATTATATCGAGGTGATTGTGAATGGCGGGGAGGTTCTTAATTAACCTTAAGGGTTAATTAATCCCATTTTGCGGAGCGGGGAGTTTAGGTTATTAATGAATCTTAGATTAATCAATTAATCCCTTTAACTGTGTTTGTGGTTATAATTAACCAGGGCGGGGTTAATAATAATTTGAGGTTTTTAGTATATAATTAAATAATACGGGACAGGCTAAATAGGGCGGGATTTATATAACATAAGTTAAAAATTAATATGATGATGAAATGAAAGTGCTAAGTTAACACATTTCGGGTATATTTTAAACTTGGGCTTAAGATCTAAAAAAGGGTTTTTTAGGTGATATTGTGCATTGTTCCTAAATAAAATAGGATTTTACTTAGGAAAAGACTTTACGAAATCAAATGAATGGTTTATGGATGATTCTAGGTACTTAGGCTTTTTAAATTGTTGGGCTGAGGGTCTGGTCCCTCCAGAAGTCAGAGAAATGCTCTAAACCCCTCCAATTTAACAAATGCCTTAGTGCTTAGGGGAAATTAATGAATAATTAGGGAAGATGAAAAAGGGGAGTTAATCATTGTGATTTTGCTTTGCTTGTGATGTCTTCAATGTGATGCATGCCTTGGCCTTTCAATGAAAAATGAAAGGTTAACACATTTAGAGACATTATTCATCACATGTATCATTCTGCAACACCATCTACCTACCCTGCCTACTTTAACCTAGCATTTTTTCATTCTTTATTTCGGTGCACTTAGACTGGCAAACCCTTGTCAAATCTTCATTTTCTTTTACATGGCAAGCCTACCTAAGTCTGCACTTATTACATTCAAGGGCTCAGATTACACTGTTGAGCTTCTTTTTATTTACTCTACCTATCTACTTATCTACCAAGTTTACATTGTTTGGTGAGATATTTATTCTCTATTTCTACAGCATGAAATTGAAAAATGAATGAGCCAAGTTTAAACAGTTTGACTCTTCATGAATTGTGGCATAAGTAACAAGCTGCACACAATTGTTTATTACAGAAAATGAAAAAGTAGTGGTATTTAGAATTGCATACTTTCCTGGTCTATTTTTGTTTGGGGTTCATTTCTTCTCATTTTTTGACCATTTTATTCTTTTCACCCTTTGATTTTTATTTTAGGGTATACCCTCTTTACATTTTTTAAATTTTTTGATTTTTTTTTAAATATGGAAAACCTTTGCAACAAGAAAGGTGTGAACATATTATAGAGCTCATTGAGTCAATCATGACATATGACACCTATTGGTATAGAAGCATAACACTGGCTCCACTTGGGGATGGCTTTCCTCGTGGAAAGTCAAAAACAGTAGATCAGATGGCCTCTTAATGACTTTGACTATATTCTGCAATCTTCTTCTGCTTGTTGCTTTATTGTATGTATGACAGTGATACTTTTGAAGCTTAGGACCTTCTCTTTGGGCTTCAACTCCAACAAGTTACTATCCAATCCAACTTGTGACATTACCAAGGATATAGTATGTAAATGTTAAAGTCAGAATACATTGAAAAGTTGGATCAAAGTAATGTTTCAACATCCGACCATTAACTGACCCTTCTTCTATTTATGTGCCATCCAGGTTCTTCAGATAGTAAGTATTGTTTCCTTGTAAGGCATGGATAATAAAAGGTCCTTTCCATAGGAATTCAAACTTCCCATGTTTTCCCTTATCCTCTCACCTGGAATCCCATCTTAAAACTTTGTCTCCAAGATAGAAATCTTCTGCCTTGGTTCTTTTATCAAATATTTTCTTAAGCTTCTCCTGCAACACTTGGGATCTTTGATATACTTCCTCTCTGGTCTACTGCAAATGGATGGTTTGGTTGATTCTCCTTTGAATTTCATTAGGTTCAACCTGAGATTCTTGAAGTACTTTCATTACAGGAACTCCTAAATATGAAGGAAATACAGCCTCCATGCCATAGACTAACTCATAAGGACTAGTTCCAATGGATTTCTTGGTGGTGAGTCTATTTTCCCATAGTGCATTTGTAAGTTTCTTGTGCCAATTTTTCTTATTCTCTTCCAATAATTGTTTAATAATATTAATTAGGCTCTTGTTAGAAGACTCAGTTAGGCCATTACCTTGAGGGTAATAGGTTGTGGAATGGCCTAAAGTGATGTGGTATTTGTTACAAAAACTTATCGTTTTCTTAGATTTGAATACAGTAGCATTGTCAGTTATAATTTTATCAGGACAGCCAAATCTAGACAATATGTTGGTTTCTAGGAATCCTATAATCATTGTGTCATTGGCTTGTCTGGAAGGAATGGCTTCTATCCATTTCGTGAAATAGGCTGCAGCAGTGAGAATCTATTTTTGTTGGCCAGAAGAGGGAGGATGGATCTCTCCAATGAAGTCCAGGCCCCATTGTTGGAAGGGTTTTTCGGTGGAAATTGGCCTTAGGGGTAAAGGTAATAGTTTTCTCTTGCCTTCAAAAATTTGACATTTATGGCAAGCAGTGACATTTCTTTACATCAATAAACAAGGTTGGCCAATAAAATCCAACCCTTAGGATTTTTTCTGCAGTTGATTTCTAGTAAAAGTGTCCGCTACAGTCTCCTGCATGAAATTCTTGTAGAACCAGCTTCTTCTTTTAATAAACAATTCAATAGAATACCTTCATGATTTTTCTGAAAAAGAACATTATCTAAAATACAAAACTTTGAAGCTTTCATCTTTAAAAACCTTTTCTTTTTTTCTGGATAAGCCTGGAGGAGCCTGCAGGTTTAATAGTACATAAATTATATCAGCATACCAAGGTGAATCTAAGAAGGACTGGGTGATTTGTGGAGTCGCCATCTCCTGTTCATTATCCACTTCATTAATATCTAGGGCTTGACAATTTGTTTTAGTCATGAGTTTGGCCAATCCCTGTCCTTTTATAAGCTTTGTAGGTTTTATCTCAATATCATACTCTAATATAGTAGCTATCCATTTACCTCTTTTTCCCTCAAATACATTATGGGTTAAGATATCTTTGAAAACAGCATCTGGTTCATAGGCTATTACATGGGAGTATAATATGTAGACTCTGAAGTTTTTAATAGCTTTTACAAGTGCAAAAGCTTGTTTTTCCATGATTTTGTATTTTAATGGTGCATCTCTAAGTGCTTTACTGAAAGAGGATATGGGTTACTCACATCCTTGATCATCCTTTTGTAGTAGAATAGCTGCTATAGTGTGTTCTGATGCAAATGAAAATATTATGAAGTCTCTATCAAACTTTGGACTTGTAAGGACCGATGTTATGGTCAAAGCCATTTTAATTTCTTCAAATGCTTGTTTGGATTCTACTGTCCATTTAACCTTTGAATCCTTTTTCAACATATTATTAAGCAATCTAATTAATTCAGCTAAGTTAGATATGAATCTTCTCAAAAAATTAATCTTTCCTAGGAAAGCTTGAAGTTCTTTGACATTTCTAGGGTGGGGTATTTGCAGAATAGTTTTTATTCTAGCAAGATCGATTCTGATGCCATTTTTGGAAATGATATGGCCCAAGAGTTTGCCTTCCTCTAGACCAAACAAGGACTTCTTAGGATTTAAAGAAATACCACATTTTCTGCATTTTAAGAATACTTTTTTCAGATTATCCAAACGTTATTGATCTGATTTAGAAAAAAAAGTCATGTCATCTAGATATATAACCAGGAAATTATGGATTTCTTTTGCAAATGCTATATCCATTGCTCTTTGGAAGTTTTCTCCTGCGTTTTTAAGTCCAAACAGCATCTTGACATACTTGAACATACCCCATGGTGTTGTAAAAGCGGTTTTTTCCTCGCCATCAGGATGAACCAGAATTTGGTTATAGCCTGAGAACCCATCTAAAATTGAAATCCTAGAAGCACCTACTACCCTTTGCAAAATATGATCCATCTTAGGTAAAAGGTAATTTTCCTTCAAAGAAACCTTATTAACATTTCTTAAATCAACACATAATCTGATTTCTCTCATTTTCTTCCTAGTAGGTACTAGATTAGACACCCACTTTGAAAACCTGATAAGAGCAATTATCCCTGCTTCATACATTCATTTGATTTATTTTTCAATTAAGGGAAGCAATACCGGGTTAATTCTTCTGAGTTTTTGTTTGAATGGTTTTTTATTTTCCTTCAGAGGTATTATATGTTGAATTATAAAAGTATCATATGATTTCAGGTCTTCATAGCTCCATGCAAAGACATCCTGGAATTATCTCATTAGTTCAACATATTTGAGATTTTGGTCAGGGGGAAAAGATTTAGATAACTTTACTATTTTCGGATTTTCTTCAATCCCCAAGTTATATTCCTCGATATCTGCTTTTAATTGTTCCATCTTAGGTTTCTTTGGAATGTCATTAAAATGAAAAAGATCTTCCAAAGGAGTTAATCCTTTAGGCAAATGATTGGCTTTGAAATTGATAACTTCAGATTCTCCTTCAAGAATCTCATCAATATCCATTTCTTTAAGGTCCTGCATTTCTTTATTGGTAAACTTTGTCAGATGAAGCATTTGAACTACACTTTCTGCTGAAGTGTTTGTTTCTATCCTATTTGTTTGATCAAACTCACTAACTGTATCTACATCTATGTTAATGCTAGAAAATTCTTCATCTAAGGTTAGGAAATTGTTAATCTGTTTATCATTATCAAACACTTTCCAGTTCTTCAAATTGTCAGGCATGGCTGGTCGGTGTCTAATCTCAGTTGTTAACTAATGATTAGGTTCAAATGGTAATTTGCAGGTGCTGGAAAACATTGCCAACCTATGAGCTTGCAAGTTATGTTTTCTTGGGATTTAGCAAGCTTAGTTTCCAGAAATGTATTGAGAATCTCTATCATTGTTCCTCTATAATATCTTAATCTGGGATCATTTGTTCGAAACTTCCCTTTAATCTATTGAATTATTAAATCAGAATCTCCTAAGGCAAATACCCTAATTGCCCCTAATTGTTTGAGAAGTTTAAGACCTAGTAACAAAGCTTCATATTCTGCCATATTATTAGTGCGCCTAAAGTTTAATTTGTAGGCATGGCCTTCAGCATGATCATTTTCAAGATTGTGCACCCAAACTCCTGCTTCTGCTCCTAATTCGTTAACTAAACCATCAAATTCTAACTTCCAAAGAATTTCATGTTCATAATTGGTATCAGGAGTCTTAGGAATCAGATTAATAGGGAGATCTTGTTTTTTACTTCCTTCTGGTTTCTCTTGGGTATCTGATGTATCATTGTTCTCAAAAATTTCTTGGATTTGAACACTAGACTTCTCATTTGTAATTTCTTTTGATTCTACTGCTAAAACTTTTAATTCAGTTGAGGAATCACTTTCAACATTGTAAAGAATGAAAGAATCCATATCAAAGTGTACTAAGTAGATAGGGAAATTTTGGGGCTTTTCCTGACTACTTACCACATATTTCATTAAGGTTTCTCTCTATAGTTTCTTAGGTTGACCAAACATTGAAATAGTAGCATAAGACATGTCGAATTGTAGAGATCCTTGGAGCTTTGCACCCAAAGATCTGGATAATAGCATGCCATACGTTAGTGGAATATCTGCTACTACTATGTCCATTAAGATTTTTTTGGCTGGATATTGATCTAGCGATACACACAAGTCTTTGATCAATCTTAAACATCTAACCTGACTTGAATCAAAAGAAAAAATGTCTTTGTATGGCCTAGTGATGTCTAGGTCTAATTTCTCCGTTACAGACTTAGGCATTAAGTTATGAGATGCACTAGAATCAAACATGGCATTATGAAGTATTTTATCATGTATGTTCAAACTTACATAGAAAGGAGGAATTCCTCCATTTACTGGTTTCCCATTCACTTTAGGGCCAAAGATCAATTCAAGTTGGTTGTCAAAAACATTCACTGAATCTTCATTCACAGAAATTTTGAGTGATCTATTGATTTGGCTTCTATAGACATCATTTTTAACTAATTTAGACAATGGAACAACTATTTTTATTTTGCCTACTTCAGTCTCAAGATTAAGAGGTTTTTCAGTCTGAGTTCTTGTATTTCAGATAGCTGGATTCTCTTTATCTGCTATATTTTCTATGTTTTTCTCCTTTTTAGGAGTGGGGTTATGAGTTGAAGTTGTTTCCAGACTATCTTCTGAAGGTTCTTCCACATTTCCTTTGGAAGGAATAGAAGTGGAGAGTTGTCTATTATTGTGTTGTTTATCAGATACATCTTCAATAATTGGGTTAGCAGGGTTAGGGTCTGTTCTAGAAAGAATATGTACAGGGGTGGTATTGGTCTTACCTTTGTTGGGTTGTTTTGTATCTTTCTATATATTGGTTTCAGGGACATCAATTCTTCTACTCCTCAGATTATATTGCTTGTGGACTTCATAAATGGCTATATCATATCCCTCCCTAAAGTCAAATGATTCACCTGACTGAATTTCGAATTGTTTAAGAAATTGAGCTTCTTGATCCTCTTGGGTCAAGAAAACTTGTTCTTCATTGTTAAGTCCCATCAAATTGATTTTAGTTTCTTCTGTCAGTTCATCAAAGGTTGAGGCTTCAACATAATTTTCCTGGAATGGGGACTAATATTTTGGTCAGGCCCGGTCTTCCCAATGTTCTGGTTTTGGTTTTTCCTGAAATTTGGATTTCTCCCAGTATTGCTTGGTTGACTATCCCTAGGGGATTTCCTCTCAATTGTTTCTACTCTATCTCCTAGCCTATCCATTCCTTTAATAATAGCATCTAATTTCTGTTCAAAGGCTGAAGGTTCTTCTTTCAAAGGTATCCTCCTTTCACTCCTGGCGTTAGCTCGTTTGGATATCAGGTTGGCTTCAACACTGATAGCTATACTTTGCATATCTTCTAAGATTCGAGGAGCTTTTTCCCTATGTTGGTATGCCATATCAGAATCAAATCCATTAGGGAATTTGAGCAATGCCAAATCTGGAGGAGGTCTGAGGTTTTGAGGAATAACATTGTAAACATTATTGAACCTAGTGCAGTAATCTTGCACAGTTTCTTGTGTACCTCTCCTCAGGTTTTCATATTCTAATAAAATCTTGAGAGGATCTTTCTTCTTTTCCCATCTATTCAAGAATCTCATATAAAGAGCTTGTAGGTCATTGATACCGTTTGCAGGGAGGGCTCTAAACTAGGTTCTAACATCTCTAGTCAGACTTTGAACAAATACCCTCATTCTAACATCATCAGCATCAACCTCATACATTTCGAAGTAATCAGTCATTTTTTTGGTATGTTGCTGAGTTGTGTAAGTACCAAAACCATCAAAAGGAGTGATTTTACTTTGATAGTCTTGGGGCATAGCACCCAAGTTGGCAAGTAAATTCAGGGGGGTATACCTGTTTTTCATTGCAGTAGATTGGGTTGAAACAATAGCTGGGGTTGGTCTTGGAGTGATGGATGGAGGGGTAGAAGGGGTGGCTTAAGGTTGGGAAGTCTGAGGTGTTGATGATGAACTTGGAGGGGCTGTAGTGATCACAGAAAGGTTTGGTGTTCCTTCAGAGGTAGGCTCAGATTGAATGAAGTTCTGCGAATGTCTGTCAAGATGTGAAGTGACAACTTCAAGTTGTAATTTTTCAATAAATATTGGGTCATGAACTGTGTAGGCTAACCCAGAGTCAAAAAAGGTTACAAATAAAGAAGTTTCAAAAAACTCATCAAAGGGTTCGTCCTCAAGGTAAATCCACTTCATAGGACACGATCTTGACCTGTATAGAGGCCGAGAACTAGCAAAACTTTCTTGGCTTTCTTGTCTCCTAAGACTCCTAGGAATCATATTAAGATTTTCAAACATAGGTGGTGCATTTGGATCAGGATTAGCTCTGGTGTAATGAATTCTTTCTAAAGCCAGGTTTCTAGGTGTATTTTTGGTTTTTTCTCTAAATGAGTTTGACAATACAACTTCAACAGTATTTTTAAGAAGCTTTAGATATGGGATTTGAACTTTCCTAAAGACTTATTTGATAAAAGGGACTGATCAAGTATTTGAAACCTGATGTTCAATATATAAACTAGACCAGAGATAGACTGAAGCAGCATTCATTTACTTATGCAATTTCAAAGCAAGAGTAGTTCGAAGGCTACCTGGCTAACTTCAGGGTCCGTCTGTAGTTTATAAAGTAAACAATAGTAACAAATAAATTATTCAGTTCCCTAGTGGAGTCGCCACTATGTTACCACTCAGATTTTCCCAGAAGTTGTAAGAAGGGGAAAGGGGTCTGAGGTAACCACAAACCAACTTTTAGATACAGAATCTAGCCAATTTGTATCTAGAGAGGGCTCTCTCTTTAATTTTTAGCTTTGTTTTGAAAGATATTAGGCTAGTTGTGAAGTTTAGGAGTTTTGTTTGAGTTTGGGTAGTGAGATTCAATAGCAGAGGGGTAAGACTGACTAGTTTAGGCCATTGGGCTAATGGAGTCAAGGAAAATGGCTTAACTGGATTAGGTTTCTTAACAAATGATGGTTTCATAGGGCAAGATGGTCAAACAAGGAACAAATGAAGACTCAGAATAAATGGAATGGTTTCAAAATGGGTGAAGGGCAATTAAGAATCCTTCAATCTATTTGAAAAAGGGAACTTGAATAATTACTTAATAAAGAGAAGTTAAGTATTCTTTAATAAATAATCAAAATGAACGAACTAGAAAATAGGAGCACTTAAGATTTCACTATTTATCCTAATTCAGAAGAAAACGTGGAGAATAATAACGATTGAAAACAGAGTGCAATCATGCATGTCCCGAATTACTCTTTTTTGTTTATCATTCAGATATGAAACATAGATGATAAAAGAAACAAGGAAAACTTTAAAACACAAGGTATAGAGGACTTATTGATCCGGTGTTTGATTCGAGAAATCTGTGGAAAGTCCTTTGCATCAATTCTTTATCCAGCAATCCATACAAAATTTGGTCCAACAGCGCTTTATTCCAAAATAATCAATATTACAGCAATGTCTAAGAATCCACCCTCAATACTCTGATTGAGGGAGTATTTATACAAAAAAATTTACAAAAAATATCTCAAAATAGAGTGAGATATATTCTAGGATGACTAAGAATAAGTTACAAGAAAATAAAGAAAACTAGTCTCGAAGATAGGAGAAAGGTAAACTGGTGTTGTATTGTTCCTATTCTTATTGAGTGTGCTGGAGGCAGGCCCTATGATTTGGCTTGTTGCTGTCTTCTTTAATAACTCTGTGTTGGCTGCCTTTTTTTGACTGATACTCTTTACCTATTCTGATACACTTCGACCTGTTTGATCTTTGTTCATCTTTGTTCATTACTTACTATAGTAAATAACCAAAATTTACATTTTACCAAGGATAAATTTATGAAATTTCTAACATGTCTTCCCACCATTTTGGCTTTGGAAATCTATGTTTTTGAAGTTTCCTTAGGGTCTCATTAGTTTATGTATATCTGAAAAAGGTAGGCTGGATTGGGAACAAGTGCTTTATCTCATGCTCAACATAGAACAAGTTCTCCAGATTATCATAGAGAGCTCAGCCTGTCGGGAGTGCTTTTATTCCTGATGCACTTGTTGATGAACTAGCTTGATTTCCAACATATTTATTCAATTTATCTACATAATATCTATGCTTAATTAATTTGTCATTAATCACTAAAAGACTTGGTAGTCCTTTATTCTGCAAAATGGCAAACTTCTCCATGAAAGTATTAATCTCTACCTGCATATCATGACATCTTCTCTCTAAATTCTGCAATAAAGTTTTCTTGGTTAGCACCCTTTTGATTTCCAAAATGGTTAATGTTCTGTCTATTATGCCAAGTTCTTCCAGTTGTTCCTTATTCCTGGTATTCAAAAAATGTATGAGCCAGTTGGCTTCATCAGGAATTTGTCCTAATCGTGCTTTTGTCTTTTGAATTTCTTCATGTGTTGCTTTCACTAGATCAATCTGCTCAAATATTACTTTGATGGATGGTCAAACATCATTTATAGATTGAGTGATGTTGGCCCAAAGAATTTTCTTGATCTCTGCCGGAGGCTTGTCAAAAGTAAGATCTTTTTCTAATGTTTTTACTTTATTTTCTAATGCTTTAATCTCTCTTGTTTTTTCTACAACATTTAGCTTTGGAAGATCATAGTTTCTTTCCATCCTAGCAAACTGTTCTTTTACATATTTTAACTCTGAAACTTGTAGTTTCATGTCCTCCATTGACTTTATTAGTTCCTCTATGCTCAAATTGGCACTGTTGCCCTGTGTTGCTCCTGCTGTTTTTGTACCTATGACCACCTCTGTTGTGGTTGTTTGGATGTTTGGTGCTAATATTGTCCCAAGTGTAGAGGGGACTGTTGTTAAGACTATTGGTATTACATAAAGAGGCTGACAGGTCGACTCTCCTTTCTTGTCCTTCAGTGCTTTTTCTAATACCTTCTCTATTTCATTCACTCTTTCATTGAGTTTCAAGAGTAGATCCATCATCTCTTCTTCATATTTTTGTTTTATAACCTCAGCAGTTTGTGGATGCCTTGAAGGAGATAGCTTTAACTGTTTCCTCAGGGCAGCAATGTCTTCTTCTTTCTTCTTGATCAGTACTTCTACACCTTTCACATCTTTGGAATCATGTCCCAATCCAATGATGATTTCTTCTAATGACTTTATTCTATTATCTTTGGCCAGGGAGGAGGCTTTTTCCAAGTGTAGTTGGGAAGTTGTATTTTCCAAAGAATTTTGTAGCCTGTGGGCCATCATTGGTTTACCAGTCAATGTTGAATAGACCATTTCTCCAGTTTTCTTGTGCAATTCAATCTGATCCAAAGGATGAATATCCTTTGCCAAGACCTCCAAGTTTGTTCTGAGATAATCTGTTATTGATTGAGGTTGTTGTACATTTGGCTTGAAGTAACTCATTATCATCTTTTCCTCTTTAATGTCATAGGCTGACATTAGTCCTTGCTGATTTGTGAGGGCCATTTTTAAATATTGATTTTAAATTTGAAGCCTTAATAGATCATTCCTAGCCTTTATTTCTGTGAATGTCTTCTTGATATCTGAGGCCTCTTTACTTGGTGGCCTGAGGGATGATACTTCTGCATTATGTTGTCTTTCTAGCTCTTGCTTCTATGAGCTAGTGGATGTTCCTCCCAATGGGAAAGTTTGCTTGCTAACTACTCTTTCTTTTCTTTGACTATCTATAGTTTCTTCAACTATTTCCTCTTCTAAAAGAGGGTTCAGTCTTTGCCTTTTTGCCCCAAACTGTCCTGTAGGTCCATTTGCAGGGGTAGTAGTTTCCGTGTCCCTCTTTTTATTTCTTTCCTCATTTAGAGGAATTTTCAAAACTGGAGTTTCTGCTACGTTGGTTTGAGCTGGAGGAGTTGGCATTTGACCCTGTTCTTTGGAAATTTCACGCTGATTTGACATTGTAGGCTGTTATGTGGTCTCTACTTCCTTGCCTGTAGATGTTCCTGTGGCTGGTATGTTGATTTCGTGTGAAGGATGTTGTGAGGTTCCAATGATGGATGTACTAATTCCTGAATTTTGAGATAGCTTGAATGGTACCTACCCAAAAGAATCCAAGTCAAGGGTTTTCTCAAGATCTCTCATAGCATTCTCAAAATTGACCTATTCACTATCATTTTCTACTAAGGTCCCTTCTATCCATTCGTCCAAGTTTGCAAACTGCTCAATCTCTGGGATCCTATGGTGAATATATGGGGACAATCTGTCTTTTATTCTTCTGGCACATATAAAGATGTTAGGTTCATATGATACCCACCTAAAACTCTTCCCTAATCTAAGGTGATCTTCTAAAAAGAAATCAGCTTCTTTCCATGCATCCTTAGTGTTGCAGACAAAAGGGCCTAGCTGATTCTTAATTCTAAGCTGAGCTTTCTTCTTGGCATTACAAAAATGGACTAAATCTGCATTTATCATCTGCCTGAAATACTCCAATGTGAATAGTCTCATTGGAGCATACTTTGGTAGCTTAAAAGGGCAGAGTTCACACCCATATATCCTTATTTCTGTGTGGTTCTTATATAGGTACCAGTCACCTATCCTGTACTGCTTAGAGAGCTGGAGAATTTTCTTCATATCACCATTGATCCTAGGAAGGGAAACTCCTATCAACAAAGTGGTTGCTGGATGGACAAACAGGTTAATGAACTCATTGTAGGTGTATGGGGACTCAATGGAGTTGTGAAAGATAAGACTCCAAAAGATAACAGATATTGGATTTCCTTTGGTGTCAAGTTTCTTGATAGGGAAAGAGAAGTTGTTTGATTGATAATATAACATGAGATGATATATGAAAGTGGTGTATTTGAAGACTCCTTCATTTTCCAAGTTCAAGAATTGATCATGAATTTTATTGGAAATATAGGAGGCATAGTCATATTTGACAGCAGGGGGCTGTCCTAGAGTAAAGATTGATAATAACACTAGGGTTATATCATCAACATATTCACTAGAGTTAAATCCCATAATCAGAGATATCATATCAACAATGAGTCTTCCAGTTTCTGTGAAAAAAGTTTGCAGATAAGGAGGTGGACCTTTGGGCTGGTGCTTTGGTAACATGAAGGTCTGACCGATGTGGCTCACTTCTTATTGGGACAATTGAGATGCTTTTTCAAGTAAATATCCAATGGAAATAGGAGTGAGGGGCTGACTGGAGTGGAATTGCAACATTTCAATAATGGATTGAGCAGTTATGGAAACAATGACTGTTTGGCTTGGGGACATAACAGCTATACGATTAGGATCATAATTGGCACAACATTGATGAATTATATCTAGGAAAACATGGACTGGAGGGAGGAAATACATGGGAAGGTTAGATTCCCACAGTCCAAAGATATCAGACCTATACAGATAACTATTTCTGGCTTGGCAGAAGACTTGAAGATGGTTTTTGTCACCAGATAAGTCTTTTATCTAAAAATCTTTATCAGCCAGATGCAAATAATCTAAGTCTTTGTGAGGAGCATTCATGGGTGTGGCATTCAAGGCTATAAGGGTTTCCATTTTTGGTTCTTGTGGATTCAATAAATGGAATTAGGGTTTTCTGTGAAAAATAGGAAAAATAGCATGTTTGGGAGCTTATATGGCAAACACATACTGGACTAGAACTGAATTTGGTCCTTTCTTGTAGAATTTTTAGTAGAAAACCAAAAATTACAGGGTTTTAGCGAAAAATTGGATAAATACCTATAATGCGGAAGTGAACAGTAGAATGGCAGGTTGGATAACCGGTCCTAGGCTGAGTTATTGCAAGTTTCTTGATCAGGTGGCGGTTGGAAAGCTTTAGCAGTTGACTAGGACGTCACTTTGCATGGGAACATAGTTGCAACATATAACAGTGAAGATGGCATTTGTTCATTTTATTTAACAAATTCAAGGTTGGTGGGGTTTTTTATTTATCGGGCATATGACGTAAGCGGGAAAAGATGTTTTTGTCACATGCGGAGGGTGGTAAGCGGTATGATATCGCACCGCTTTTGGATTTAGGTGGTATTTGACTCGAGGCTAGCAATTCCATTGATTTCCTTACAGGTGGTGGAGGTACGGTTTGAAAACCGTACCTCCGCCACTTTAACTGGGGGCGGGA
Source organism: Pinus taeda (assembly GCA_000404065.3). Lineage (NCBI taxonomy): Eukaryota > Viridiplantae > Streptophyta > Pinopsida > Pinales > Pinaceae > Pinus > Pinus taeda. The sequence continues at coordinate 12,423 of APFE031657626.1, read as the reverse complement.
TCGAACGGTGGACGAGAAGTGGAGTATAGCAGAACTTTAACTGCAATGGACCCGATTTAATTAACAAGTTAATAAATCATATCGGGGTGATTGTGAATGGCAGGGAGGTTCTTAATTAACCTTAGGGGTTAGTTAATCCCATTTTGTGAAGCAGGGAGATTAGTTTATTAATGAATCTCAAATTAATCCATTAATCCCTTTTTACCTGTGTTTATGGTTATAATTAATCGGGCGGGGTATATAATAATTTGGGGTTTTTAGTATATAATTAAATAATACGAGAAAGGGTAAATAGGGCAGGATTTATATAACATAAGTTAAAAATTAATATGATGATGAAATGAAAACACTAAGTTAAAACATTTCTGGTATACATTTAAACTTAGGCTTAAGATGGAAAAAGGGGTTTTTTAGGTGATATTGTGCATTGTTCCTAGGTAAAATAGGATTTTACTTAGGAAAAAACTTTATGAAATCCAATGAATGGTTTATGGATGATTCTAAGTACTTAGGCTTTTTAAATTGTTGGGCCGAGGGTCCAGTCCCTCCAAAAGTCAGAGAAATACCCTGAGCCCCTCCAATTTAGCAAATGCCTTAGTGCTTAGGGGAAATTAGTAAATAATTAGGAAATATGAAAAAGGGGAGTTAATCATTGTGACTTTGTTTTGCTTGTGATGTCTTCAATATGATGCATGCCTTGGCCTTTCAATGAAAAATGAAAGATTAACACATTTAGAGACATTATTCATCGCATGTATCATTCTGCAACATCATCTACCTACCCTGCCTACTTTAACCTAGCATTTTTTCATTCTTTATTTGGGTGCACTTAGACTAGAATTATCAAATCTTCCTTTTCTTTTACATGGCAAGCCTACCTAAGTCTACACTTATTACATCCAAGGGCTCAAATTACACTGCTAAGCTCCTTTTTATTTACTCTACCTATCTACTTATCTGCCAAGTTTATACTGTTTGGTAAGATATTTATTATCTATTTCTACAGCATGAAATTGAAAAATGAATGAGCCAAGTTTAAACAGTTTGACTCTTCATGAATTGTGGCATAAGTAACAAGCTGCACACAATTGTTTATTACAGAAAATAAAAAAAGTAGTGGCATTTAGACTTGCACACTTTCCTGGTCTATTTTTGTCTGGGGTTCATTTCTTCTCATTTTTTGACCATTTTATTCTTTTCACCCTTTGATTTTTCTTTTAGGGTATACCCTCTTTACATTTTTTAAATTTTTTATTTTTTTTTGAAAATATGTAAAACCTTTGCAACAAGAAAGGTGTGAACATATTACAAAGCTCATCAAGTCAATCATGACATATGACACCTAGCGGTATAGGAGCATAACAGGTAGAAAATCAAGATTTTGGAATCTTTTCTTGTGTCTAAGAGCTTAAAGGAGGTTGATAAAACTGGTACATCATCCATCATCTATGCCGATTGGTCAAAGATCTGAACGTCAGGTCAAATCATGCAAGTAAACATTTGTTGCACTTTTGTTGTAGGTGCATATTTTGAAGAGATAGAGTTTTATAGCTTAAACAGGTGTTATCTAACGAGTGTATGATGATCCTAAGGATGTCTCTCACCGGCATATCACATTTAGAAGGCCAAAGCGTGGTTTGAAATATGAAAAGAGAGAAGTCATTGCACTTTTGCCAAAAAGAGAGAAGTCATTGCACTTTTGAAGGAGAAAACACAACAAAATTGTTGTGTTTTTACATAGTCAACCATTTGACCCTCTAATTCGGCTCCAAACCTCTAGAAATGATTTTGTATAGTTATGAAAGGTATATTTTGGTGTCATATTCGAGCCTCATTCTTATGAAGGCATTCAATGTCAATTTCCCTATGCATAGTTGTTGCACTTTATATTTAGAATTTGATGTTTAAAGAATGGGAGGATGTGGTATGATCAAAAGTATTTTGATAGGTATATTATGTTCCAAGAATCATTCATTACCTATCAAACCCTTTCAAAATTCAAGGAGGTCTCAAAATTCACAAAGGTTGAACTTGTTGCGTTTTTGTTGCGTTTTTTACTATGTTATTAGTCAACTTCAAGAGTAGTTTGTGACCAACTAGAGATGGATTTTAGAAAAATAAAAAAGAGTTTTGTCACACATTGGCCAAATAACAAAAAAAACACATTTTACATAGCATGGTTTGGAAGATATGCAATGACCTTTGAGGCCTATTTTTCAAAGAATAAAATTTTGTATTTTCTCTTGTTTCAACCATTGTTTTTTGGCACCCTTTTATAATAGTTGGAAGTGGATCATTAAAAAAAAAGAGGCTTTTGTGAATAATGAATCAAATAAAAAATAACTCTCTCAATTTTTATGCAAGTGTTACAGTTTGGGAATTACAAATGTCACTTTGAGACCCATTTTTCACAATTTCGCCAAGCCAGATTTGATGACATAGTTCTAGAATTGTTTGGAACTTGACTTGGTGGATCTCCAACTTGGAATAATTGACTCCAAATTGATTTGGTTCATGAAGTTTGAAGATTATTCTACCCAATTGTAATAAGCTTGGTTAAAATCTCATGTAAAAATATATAAGACCATGGTTGATGGGATACGTATTCCAAGTTGAATGGTGGGAAAAACATCCTAGTGGGGTGTCACTTTAACTTAGTATGGCTAAGAAAATTGGAAAAGGCAATGTCAAAGGCTTTGGAAAGGAAAAATACCATTTTTTGCACATTTATTTATGAAAATAATGGGAATTAGGAGAAAAGAAAGGTGATTGGTCCCACGTTGCATGTGAGGAGGAAATTGAAAGAAAATAATGGAAAATGAAGAAAGTAGAGGCCTCATTGATAAAAAGGATTCTGAGGATTAGTTGGAAATATTTTGCTAAAGTTTTCATTGGATCAAGAAAGGAAAAGAAGGCAAGAGGAAGGAAGGAGAAAGCAAGGAAGAGCAAGAACAAGTAGCTACAACATGATTCTTTGTAAGTATCGATTTGCATGTGTGTTTTCCTTGCTATATTTGGAATGCATGGTATTGCATGTGGTTCTTTTGTTGTTATGGCGTGGGTTTTTCCAGGTGTGAGAATGTTTTTTACCTAGCCTTGCCATTTCTGGATAGCCATAGTGTGATGGGGTTCTCATGTTTGGTTGGGCTGGATTGCTGGATGGATTCAAAGCTAAGTGAGGTGGATCTTTGACTGATAGAAGACATGGCCTAGTGGTCCCTTAATTGGAGTGTGAATCACGGTAAAGCCACTGGCCTAGTAACCCCTGAACTAGAATGTGTGTTGTGGTAAAGCCAGGATCGTGTGCCTCGATGGGCCTAAGAATTCTTGTTAGTGAATGGCAAGATATACGGTAAAGCCAAGAGGTGGATTGCTCTCCCTTGGGCCTAGTAATCTCAAGATGGGATATGCAGTAAAGCCTGAAGAGTGGGTCTTGGTTGAGGGCCTAGTGATTCGGTGTGGTTTGTGATAAAGCCTGAGAGACTAGGAGACAGGAAAAATCCTCAAGATGTAGATGGAGAAATTGGTGGCATCCATGTTCGTTTAGCATAGTTATCTGGTGGATATCATGGTGAAGCCTGTTATTACATGTTTATTGTGTTTGCCTAGTGATCCGAGATGGATTACAATAAAGCCTGGTTTCTGTTGACGAGGGTGAGGTGGTTTAGCCTCGGGATGCCCTAGTTGGTTCTTTTGGTTTGAGTCCCACATTTATGCTTGAAATATCGCACGGGGCTGAATGGCTGAAGAGAGGTTTGGCTCAGCCATTCTATGGTCGGGTGGAACATGGTAGTCCCATCTTGGGTTTGGATTTTACATCATTAATATGAGGTTATTTCTCCTTTTATTTCTATGAGCATTATATTAGTTTATATGTGGATCATATGGCTTTGATTTCCTTGGTATTTTTGTTGCTATTATGTTGGTTATGTATATTTTTTATGACAATGGATATGTATGCCTCTCCCATGTTTTTACTGTTAAAAGAATGAAAAATGTATCTATGACCTAATAGACGATAATGCAACAAATTATATAAATGAACAATGCTTCTTAGAGATTATCAGATAAGTATGAGACCACTATGCTTACATCTGTTGTTTACACCTATAGATTACGTTTTTGTGATATGTTTAACGAAATGCTTGTGATGGCTAGCATGGGTCTGGTTAAGGGTTTGATCAAGTATTTGCATTTTCATCCTCGTTTATTTGTTATCTTTATGTTTTGAATGTGTCATTCAATTATGGGAAGTGACCTAGGCTCTGGGCCTTAAAAGTGGCTCAAATCTCAGGGACACTAGCACAGTATTGAGAAAAATAGTCCTTGGATGCTAGCATGCCTTGGCTTGGGAGCATCCAAAGCCTCCTAGATGCTATCAGGTCCATACCATGGGAGTGTCCCAGGGTCAAGTGGTCTAAAACCTTAGTAGGACCAAGGGCAATGATACTTGAGTGGCTGGGATGGCTCGTGGGACTGTTTTTATTGATGTGAAAGGTATGTTTAATGTGTTTCCATTGATTCCACTTCCTTAAGGTGACCTAGGAGGTTGAATCATGTCATAGTAGTCTCTCATCACATGTTCACCCCGGTTGGATAGTTACTTGGGTAGATGTTGGAGGGTGTTATAGAGTGGTATCAGAGCATGGTTGACCCCTTGAACTGGATAAGCAGTGTGTTAGTAATGCATTCATGTCGGTTTCATAGGTGTTCCTTATGTTTGTAGTCCATGTTCTTTTTGCATTTGCATGGTGTTTATCATGGTTGTAGTGATGTCGCCATGTGAAAGTTGATGGTGTTGTTGTGGAATGTGTCATCATGAGTGTATGGTTGTATATGTATTTGTTATGCATGTCAGTGTCTATGTGTTGTTATGCATGCATTTTCATGGTTATAGATATGCATGTATAGTAGGTCAAACATGAATTGTGAGGTCATCGTATGCAATTAGGTCACCATGATGTAGTTATTATGTTATAATTATTATGTGTTGACAGAGATAAAGCAGAAGATGCAGACCATCAAAGTGAAGTTGCAGCATTGGACCTCGAGGCAAGAACATGTCATCATAAATGTTTGTATGTTGGACATTTAGGTATGTACGTTAATGGATTTATACGCATTAGGTTTACATACATTAGGTTTATGTACATGCATATTGATGTTATGGTTACATGTATGATATATGCTAGTTGATTATTATAGTCCTATGCACATGTGTCAGATAGTCATGAATGATAGTATCTCGTGGTTGTATGCATTACTATTGTTGTTGTATGTTAAATAACTTGATGATTATGCTATATGTTTTTGATGAGTATGTTATAGGTTAACTTATTGTTGTTATATGATAGTTGGCTTGATGATTAGGTTATATGTTCTTGATGATCATGATATATAACTTGTTGTTGTTATATGCTAGTAACTTTATTATTAGGGTTGTTGCATTAATATCTTGATGTTATATGTATCATATTAAGTTGGATTGCTCTATGCAAATGGTTAGGGTTATGACATTCAGGTATGAGTTAATATGTTGTGATATTATGTCATACTAATCTAGATTGACCATGAATATGTGATTATTATGTATGAATGATAATTTTTTATGAGTTTATGATGTGAACATGTTAGTCAGTGACTACTATGGATGTCTTATTTATGTTTGAGTTGATGTGTTGTAAAGTTATATCGTGTTAACTAGATTTATTGTGTAGACAACATAGCCTCCCCTTAGATACATTAATATATGATTTGGCTTATGTCATCTATTGGATGTTTGAGTGTTTGATTATGTCATCTACTTGATTTATTTAACATGGTATGTTTGTAGGTTGGTTGAAATGTTTGGTGAATTTCATAATATGAATATGTGTTCAAATGATCTTGTTTTAAGATGGTGATACTAACACATATGTGTTGAGATAGTTGACATGTACTTGAGTGTAATAGGTGACAATTGTAGCATTATGTCTAATGACTATGAGTTGACTATGGATTATGACATGATTGTTAGTCTTGGTAAGGGTTGATTTCGAATTAATAGATACAATTGTCTTTTCATTTGGAACATGTGGTTGACATGTGTAATTAGTTGCAGGGTAACATGCTTGGCAAGGTAAGATAATTGGTATATTGTTACATTTATGTATGCACTGAAAATTATGTGTTTATAGTAGTATGATGCAGGGAGTTGCATGACAAAGAAATTTCCATGAAATATTGAAGAAGGATCAGGTTGAGCTTTCCCTTGGAATCATTGTGAACAATGGGGATTGAGTCATGGTGTTTGTTGTCATTCTTATGCTTTTGGTCTTCTTTTTTTATTTTTTGTGCTTGATTGCGGTTTTGTTTACGCCTTGTACATGGCCATGCCACTTTGGTTGCGATGTCATATTATTGTTGGTTTTCATGGTCTTATTCTTGTTTTCTTCTTGTTCCTGCATTTTAAGTTTTGAGTCTTGGGAATTGGTTGGGAACGAAGAATGTTGATGGAACTCTAGTAGAGATGTGTAGAACCCAACAGGTAATGAGAGACTCAAATGAAGTTGGTGCATGTGTAAAGGCAACTAAAGGAAAGAGTATGATAGTGAGTTGGATTGGTTGGGTCTATTGGGGTAAATGGACAATGGATAGACAAACACAAGAAAGGTAAGAGGAAAGGTGAAGTAAATGGATCTAAGGTGCCAGGTGCCTTGGCTATGTTGGGAATGATTGTCCTTAATGTTGTGCATGATGTGCACAAATAAATGAAATTCTCTTAACCTTGACCTTATGATATCTAGTAATTATGTTATGATCATGATTATGTTGATGTTTATACATGTATACATGTATGTATATATGTATATCGTGTCTCACAGGGTCGTCATGGATCATGGTGGTTTAATGCTAATGTTTATATGTGTATACATGTATATGTATGTCATTCTCTAACATGATCATGCTTGTTTTATGCTAATGTTTATGTATATGTATGTATATATCCATGTATCTATGTCACTGTCCGACAGGGTTGTCAGGGATCATTCTTATGGAGGAATGGTTGCCTGTGAAAATGAATGGCATGACAAAGTTCTTGGTTTATGAGCAATCAAGTGGAAGAGTAGTTATGACAAATATATGAGATAAGTATCATGTGGTTATGGGTCGATATTATGTGATTATATTATGTCTATGTTATGGATATGATATACTGAGGGATACATCAATGAAATGAAGGAATTTTGGTCTGTGGCATGTTGGGACAAGCATGGATAAGACACTCGAAGCAAGGTTGCTTGGTAGAGACAGTGTGGTTTTGGATGTGTGGTACTACCATTGTGTGTATTATGTATATGTTTTATGTGTTGCATCTATGATGTTGTACGCATGCGGTGTGGTGTATATATAGTGTGTGTACATGTTGTTTATGAGATGTTATGTACAGGGTGGTACATATAATGTTGTGTCCATATTCTATTGTGTGCATGCTGGATATGCAATGTTGTGTACATGTTGTATATGCAATGCTATGTGCATATGGTGTTGTCTGCATGTTGTACATGTGGTTCTATGTACATATGGTGTTGTGTGCATGATTGTACAAGTGGTGTTGTGAGCATGTGGTGTTGTGTACATGTTGTACATGAGGTGCTATGTGAAGATGGTATTATATACATGTCGCGTATATGGCGTTGTGTACATCTGGTTTCGTGTACATGTGCATGTGGTGTTGTGTATGTATGGCATTGTGTACACATTGTACAGGTGGTATGACGTACATGTGGCATTATGTACATGTTGTGCAAGTGGTTCCATGTACATGTGATGTTGTGCACACATTGTGCAGGCGGTGTTTTTTACAAATGGTATTTTGTACATGTTGTAAATATGGTACTCGTGTAAATATGGTATTGTGTGCATGTTTTACATGTTGTGTTGCGGGCATGTGGTACTATGTATGTGCATTGTGTAGTCGTGGTATCATGACATATGTACGCGTTGTGTTGTACTATGTGTACGTATATGTATTATGTTGTACATCATGTGTCAGTGTATGTATTGTGTAGTGGTTACACTAGATGTAGGTGTATGTATTGTGTTGTGTTGTACATTGGGTATAAATGTATGTGTGGTATGTGAGATGTAGGTGCATGTATTGCATGGTGTTGTCTATCGTGTGTGGTTGTATGTGTGTGATTCACACTATGTGTATGTGCACATGGCTGAGGAGAAAGCACTGGGTGTTTTCCGGGTGTCGAAACTATTTCAGAGTGTGTATGGAATAAGGACAATGTTATAAGCTAAGGATTGATTACAATGTTATAAGCTAAGGACAATGTTATGCATGTGATTTATGATTCTAGTATAGGATGATTACAAGTGATATTTGATTATGGTTTATGATGGTTACATGTGATTTATGGTTTTGATCTATGATGGTTGTGTTTTGAGCTAACCTGATGTGATATGTTTATACATGATGATTTGTTCAAAGATGCTAGTTTGACTTGTTGTGATAGGAAGCGAACATAATTGAAAGTACACCTTGTTGATATCCACCAATGAGGTATGATTTGAAGTTATTTCAATTGATTTTACATGTATTGGAAATCATGTGATTGGTACAAGAAAGCATGAAATACCCAGTTGGGTGGTTGAAATTGACTGCAAGAATTTGTAATAGCAAAAGGAATTGGAAAATGCAGTAGTATGCTGGTAAAGTATTCAGGAGCAGGACCATTGCGGGACACTGGTACCCAATAGTGTCCATTGATTTCCAGGAGCATGATATGAATGGTATGATGGTTTTGAGGCAGGTATATGCCTTGGTTGTTTGACCTTCTGATGTGAGGATGCCTTGCCAAGGGATGGATCACCTTGGATAGGGAATGCTAACGAACTTGGAACGTGAGTCACTGCACAGAAGGGGTGACATGGTTGCCTGAGGGATTGTGTAGCAGAGAAGGGAAGGCTAGGGATATATTTGTTTTGGTCATTATCATTGCCATATGGAATCAAATCCACATTGGGATTGTTCCCTCAAACAATGATCAGATAATTTTTCACTGAGAGAACAAGTGGCCCTGGATTGTAGCATTGGACATTAGATGCAGATTTGACCTTGGAGTAGATTTTGGACTTCATGGGAAGTAGGTGAATCCTAATATTACTTTGAGGGTGGAGGTGTGAGTCTCTATATTCCCTTGTTATGGATGCAAGCATCGTATCTTTTTATTTTCTAGTTGAGAAAATGTGCATATGTATATATGTGTATGTCATTGTAAATACTGTATCGAGATGGATTTATAAATCTCCATAGACAATATGGTTATTTATTGGTTGAATAAAATGTGTATGCATGTATACGTGGTCATTATTTTAAATACTATAATGAGTTGTGTTATAAATCTCCAGTAAACAATATGTTTGTCATGTTTTAGCAGATGGTAATTGTAAATATTACAATGAGTTGTGTTATAAAACTCCACGGACAGTATGCTTTGTTGTGAGCACTCTTGCTGGTTATAGGTGTCATTGAACACTAAGGACGGTGATCCCCTAAGGGGGAGGGTTCTGTAACAACCTTGGTTAAAAAATCATGTAAAAATATATAAGAAAACGGTTGATGGGACACATATTCCAAGATGAATGGTGGGAAAACTATCCTAGTGGGGTGTCACTTTGGTTTATTATGGCTAATGAAATTGGAAAAGGAAATGGAAAGGGCTTTGGAAAGGAAAAATGGCATTTTGGGAAAATTTATTTATGAAAATAATGGAAATTAGGAGGAAAGGAAGGTGAAAGGTCACATAATGCATGTGAGGAGGAAATTGGAGAAAAATAATGGAAAATGAAGAAAATAGAGGCCTCATTAATAAAAATGCTTTTGAGAATCAGTTGGAAAGTTTTTGCTCATGTTTTTCATTGGATCAATAAATGAAAAGAAAGTAAGAGGAAGGAAGGAGCAAGCAAGGAAGAGCAGGATCAAGAAGCTATAATAGGATTCTTTGCCGGTATCGATTTACATGTGTGTTTTCCTTGCTATATTTGGCATGCATGGTATTGCATGTGGTTATTTTGATATTATGGCATGGGTTTTTCGGAGTTTGATAGTGTTTTTAGCCTAGCCTTTCCATTTCCGAATAGCCATGGTGTGATGGGGTTCTCATGTTTGGTTGAGCTAGATTACTGGATGGATTCGAAGCTAATTGAGGTGGATCTCTGAATGTTAGAACACATAGCCTAGTGGTCCTTAAACTGGACTATGGATTATGGTAAAGAGGTTGACCTGGTAACCCTTGATCCAGACTCTGGGTTGTGGTAAATCCATGATTCTATGCCTAGGTGGGCCTTGGAATCCTTGTTGGTGAATGACGGGATATACAGTAAAGCCAAGAGTTGGATTTCTCTCCATTGGGCCTAATAATCTCGGGATGGGATATGCAATAAAGCCTGGAGAGTGGGTCTCAGTTTAGGGCCTAGTGATCTAGTGTGGATTACGGTAAAGTTTGAGAGACTAGGAGATAGGAAAATTCCTCACAGTATAGGTGAAGAAATCTAGTGACCTCCATGCTTGTTTGACGTAGTGATATGGTGGAGATCATGGTAAATCTTGTTATTCCATGTTTATTATGTTGGCCTAGTGATCCAGGATGGATTACGGTGAAGCCTGGTTTCTATTGATGAGGGTGAGGTGGTTTAGCCTCGGGATGCCCTGGTTAGTTCCTTTGGTTTGAGTCCCACATTCATGCTTGGAATATGGCACGGGTGTGAATGGTTGAAGAGAGATTCGCCTCTGCTATTCTATGGTTAGGTGGAACATGGTAGTCCCATCCTAGGTTAGGATTTTGCATAATCAATATGAGGTTATTTCTGTAGGAATTTACAAGGTAAGTTCCTCAGAAAGAACACCAAAAGGACACTGCTCACAACCAGATCTCAAATCAATACACCAGTATTTTTGACGTGGTTAAAACCCTCAAAGAGGCAAACAGTCCACGGCCTGAGCCAATGTGGCCACTTCAGGCAATTTATTAATCAAAGAATGAAAATTTACATAAGCTTTCTCTCA